>WKFP01015393.1:2769421-2834008 GCA_011057875.1 Pterocles orientalis
TGTTCCATCACCTTTCCAGGGATGGAGGTGAGGCTGACCGGTCTGTAGTTACCCGGGTCCTCCTTCTTGCCCTTTTTGAAGACTGGTGTGACATTTGCTTTTCTCCAGTCCTCAGGCACCTCCCCTGTTTCCCACGACTTGCCAAAGATGATGGAGAGTGGTCTAGCAATGACTTCTGCCATCTCCCTCAGCACCCGCGGGTGCATCCCATCAGGACCCATGGATTTATGGGTGTCCAGATTACTTAATTGCTCCTTAACCCAGTCTTCATCTACCAGAGCAAACTCCTCCTTTGTTCTGAATTCCTCTGGGGCTACAAGGGTACGGGACTCTTCAGGAAAGCCTCCGGCAGTATAGACAGAGACAAAGGCAGCATTCAGTAACTCTGCCTTTTCTGTATCTTCTGTCACCAGAGCACCCACCTCATTGATCAGTGGGCCTACATTGCCTCTGGTGTTGGCCTTGTCTGCAATGTATTTGAAGAAGCCCTTTCTATTATCCTTGACCCCTCTGGCAAGGTTTAATTCTAAGGAGGCCTTAGCTTTCCTAGTTGCCTCCCTACACTCTCTGACAACATTCTTATATTCCTCCCAAGTGGCCAGCCCCTCCTTCCATGATCTATAGACCCTCCTTTTACATTTGAGTTTGCCCAGCAGATCCCTGTTTAACCATGCAGGCCTCCTGGCACCCTTTCTTGACTTCCTACCCATTGGGATGCACCGATCTTGAGCTTGGAAGAAGCATTCTTTAAATGCTAACCAACTATCTTGGGCCCCTTTACCTTCAAGTACCCTGTCCCATGGGATTTTCCCTAGCAACTGATACACTTAGTGATACATCACTAAGTGGAACATCAAATATAATATTTTCTTACATGTTCAGGAGATCCATTTAAATAGTTCAATAGTAAAGTCTGGTTTTGTAGATCATTACTGTTAAATATTCATATCAGAGCAATGCATTCTCTATGGGCTTTATAGCTCTTCAGCTTTAAATTAGAGTGTGATGATACCATGTTAAGCTGGAAAATACATCACGTTTACCAAATGAGTTTGTAAATATTTTAAAAAGTAAATTACAGGCTTTAGAGGAAGTTTGAGTTCAGTTAAACAACAGCAACTGTACTGAGACTGAGAATCTGAAGCTGTGCAAAAATGGAGAGAACACCTTGCAAGAAAACAGCCAGAATGTACAAGTAGTCACAGTCTCAAGAGAGACCATCTTAAGGAGAAGTTTGAACTTGCTGGGAGTACTGTACTTCTGACACCAATAAAGAGGATGGGTAAAAGCGGACTGCCGCTGGCCTACCAAGTGTATGTGGGTATATCTGCTTACCCCAAATTCCTATATTACATGGAAGCTCCCCCTTCCCTACCCTAGTGACATGCCTAAGCTTTATCAAAAATTAGACCATTTCATTCTCCCAGAGTGCTTCCTGAGCCTTACTATCCCCAAGCTCTTCCCATAGCTCTCTTACAAACCTTGTTTCTTTGAGATTTATTGCAAAGGAAAAGAGCAATAAAGCACATAAAATACAATATATTGAAACAATGTTAACTGTGAAACTGATTACATGTTGGCTTTATGAAAAACTGTATTTTTTTCAGTGATGTGCCATCCTTCACTTCTAGGCAGCACATTCTAGACAGAACAGTCTTTGAATCTTTAAATCACCTTATACATTCTTACTAATTATGAAAGTCCCTCCCTCCTGAGTCACTGTGCTGTCTCAGAAACTGTTCATCCCTGCATGCTGTAGCCCCATCTCCACGGATGGATGTGAGAAAGTCCCTTACAAATAGTGTCTCCCTCTGTAAAAGCAGAAGACATACTACCCAAAGTGGAGCAGGTAGATCCTCTTTGTTTTGTAATCCTTTAAGTGAGCATCAAATGGTCCTGACCAGGGGTAAGGAGCTCACAAGTTTTTTCAGAATTATGTATTCATTTATTTCTGTCTACTTTCTAATCATCCCTTCCATCTCTTAAAGAATACCATATCATAATGAATAGTTCTGATGTGACAGTTTTGCAGCATTTCATGTTTAATTGCCAATGCCAGCAATAATTTATACCCCGGGATGTTTTTCCCATACATGCCTATCTAATTCCTGCAAAAAGTCTGGTTTATTCTCAATGTTAACAGACATGTCAATGAGACTAGTAGGAGTTTAATACTGCTGCAAATAAAACCTGTGGACTGAGGGATGTAATTTCAGTCATCTGGGCTTGAAAAAGCAAGTAGCTAGCTCATTCCTTATAAAAATCCAGAGTGAAAGCACCGACGATGACTGATTATTTTGGGAGTAGTCGGTTCATTTCACTGTTGTTGAGTATAGATGCACAAACATTTAGCTGAAACTACAGCTCTCACTTGGTGTAATCATACATTTCCCTGTGTAACTATGTTTGGTTTTGTAGCATACCCTGAGAATTGTCATGACTGCTGATTTATTACTTGTCCCTGTAATTATTTCTAGGCACATTTTTCTTTGTGTCATTAAATCTATGCTGGAAACTAAACAACACTCTCTTTTTCCCTAATTGAAACAAAGAAGTTTGAGGAAAGCTTTGAAAAATATTTTCGTAATAAAGAAATGTAGCCTCTTCAAAAGGTGATATCTCCAGTCAGAAGGAAGGGAATAAATTAGAACAATGAAATTGCAAGATTTAGGCCATAATTCTGTTTAAAGGCTCTTCATGATATCTCTAGGTCATTGTAATTAAGAATGATAAATTGTATTGAGAAATACTGACCACTGTTCCAATCCTAAAATCAAGAATCTTGATTTTCATTTCTGAATCTGCCTTTTACATGGCTGTAGGCATTTCATTAATCGTCTTTGTAAGTAACTTGTGCGTCCATAGAAGAGGAATAGGATATGTCATTATAACAACTGCTGTGAGACCTCACTGTATTTGTGAGGTAAGGATTTGTACAGCGTGTGTGAGCTATTACTACTAAATAGCTTAGAAACACTAGTGAAAAGGTCAGACTGACTCCATTAATGAGTTTTCTGTTCAGATGTTGCTGTCTCGGGAGCATTTAAGAGCATAACGAAAAAAGAAGCTACCTTATTAGAGAAGATGTACCTGCTGTGAAACTGCTCTGTGCTTTAGAGCTCTTAAAAAATATTAGAATTTTTTTTCACTAAAGTCTGAAGAGTAAGGAAAACAACTTCATAGAGTATTTCTTCCAATTTCCCTGATAGGTTTATTATATACATTATGTACTAAAGGTGTATATACATTATGTACTAAGGTGAAGCGTTAGGAGAGCTCTGGGAGATTACAGTTTATGTTCTCCCTCCCTTTGAGGAGGCTCAGCTGAGAATATTGTGGGAGAAGCAGACTTCTTCCTGGAGACTTTTTTTGGTTTTTGTTTGGTGACTGCTGCCATTAGCATTTCTGGGCTCTGGGAACCTAAGGAACTTCTTGGACCATTCCTGGCTCCAGGAAATACGCAGCCCATAGTCCTGGCTTTTAGATGACACATTGTAGTTTGGGATTAAAAAGCTTAGTAGAAGTTTTCATGTATTCGTACAAATTATAGCAGACATAATCCAGACATGGTAATTCTGCTTTATTTGTTTATTAAATATTGCTGACTTAGGTCAATTTGTCTGATCTCTTCATTTCTAGTACTAGCTATATGCTCAGTTGGGACTGGTGTGGTGTGGAGAGTTGTTAAATATGAAGGAAGGGGAAGTGGATGAACCCAGTGAGAGGCTGCATGGCTACACAGGATTGGAGGTGTATGAGATGATTCAGTTATGTACCCTTTGCAGTTCAGGTGGGCTTCAGGAGAGAGATGAACATGAATTGGGAGCTACTTAAAGGATTTAGATAGGACACGATGAAGATGAACAGTGTATTTATGCGGGCATCTTTGCCAGAACAGAGACAATGAGGATGATATGAAAAAGGAGTAGATTTAAATTGTTGATAAAAGTTATAGAGACAGTGTCGCAAAGAATTGTACAATTATCGTGTGTCTAGACAGTTTAAAATTAATGACTCTGTCAGTTCTAATCCTGTTCTGTCATAGAGACCTCCTCATGGCTGTTTGCAAAATAAATTCCCTAGATGAACCCTCCTAAATCTTAAAATGCTCATGTACAATTTATTTTCATGCAAGTACTCTAAGCAGAAAGATGTAACATATTATAGAAGGAGCAATCTAGATAGATGTGTTGGAAGTCCTTAAAAAATGAGAGAAAAGATAATCACATTTTCAGTTTTCTGAACAACTTCATAGAAAATAAAAATTATTTCCAAAATCATAATTCTTATTTTTTAAAAAACCACAGTGATAGTATCTTGAGAACTATGTACCTACAACAGAAAAGAACAAATATTTATACAGTTATTTTAAGTTCAAAACAATGGCCATATATTTGCTCTAGTGTAAATGAAGACAAAATTTCTTCCTCTCCCTTTTTTAATTTTTCTGAGGTAGCTTTAATTGAATTAACATTGCCCACTAGCCAGTTATCTTTACTCTTTAGCTTTTTCTTATTTTCAGTTATTAACACTCTTTTCTTTTGATCTGCTTGTTTTTATATGCCAGTGAAACAAGACCAAACAGCAAATACTGTCTACAGAGATTGCACTGCATTAGCTAGAGAGGATATCAGTACAGAAGCTGATTTTTATAGCACTGAGCTCACCCTTATAACTTGTTTAATAGCACTACTGAAACCAGAAAACATTTTATAGACCATGCCCTAGGCCTGACTGAAGAAAGCATGCAATTTTTCATACTCATTCAGATTCTTAGGTTTTGTCTGCTCTGAATCACAAGCATAGAACAGTGCTGTATTCTAACAGTACTAACCAGCTCTTAAATTCAGACTGTGGATTACCCTAGATACCCCTAGAATCAATGAAAGTCTTGCTAGTGAAGTCACTACAGGACTGGTATTTATATTATATGTCTGTATGTCCACTGACAATAAAGCTTTTATGGGAATTAAAATTTCATTGATGATTAGAGGCAGATTAATTAAATTGGATGAACAAAAGCCTGACACTTTACCCTACACCATTCATGTTCTTAAGGATCATTTTAAAAGAAGTCTAACTTAGGAAAAGTATTTTCTCTCAGGTTTTTCCCATCAAATATTCCATAAAAGAAGCCTGGATTATTTCAGTGAGCATGGCAGGATAAACTTTTGAGCTTCTGGATACTTTTGCAAACAATATTCAGCCATCACTGTTTATTAGACCTGGAGTTTGTGTCTGTCTGAACTGTCTCATGTCCTCTTGACTATAAAATTGGGATGAAATAGAAGCCTTGAGAGGGCCTTGCTCCCTGTGTGATTCAAATGCAAGTAGCAAGAGTGGTTTTGACTCCTGTGATTCCTAATGTCAAAAATTGTGTAAAGTAAACCAAATCAACTTATCTTGAGAGTTCCATGTTTAGACTATACCCTAAATATATTCATCCTTATTGACAAAAGGAGGGGAAACTTTCCCAGGCTTTATTCCCACATGTGGTAACAAAAGAGGCTAGGAATTTGGTACAAAACAGTTCCAGGGAAGATGCCTCAAGTGAGGATTGCATGCAATACATGTTTCTGATAGCATTTCACCCGATGGTATTTGAGTCCCTCTTCTAAAAATGTATCTTTTTAATAACTACTTCTGCCTCTTCATATATTTTGAGTACCTTGCTTTCAGAGGGAATTGCCCTAGTGTTGGTTGAGCCAGAAAGCATAAAGAAAGAAAGAAAAAGTCTGGACTTGAGCGGGGGTTTTTTGGTGTAGTTTTTTTTTAAAGCAATTGTGGCTTGATTGATCCCGTTTATTGCTTTCCTCTATGAGTGAGCTGCAATCAAGGGTTTCTTTCAAAATGTTTTTCTTCAATTTTATTCCATTTGTCTCTAAAAAGGGGAGGCACTAGTTCAGGCTTATATAGAGATGAACCTGAGAGTGCTTCAGCAGACACTTCTAAACTGAGGGGATTCTGGATTTTCAGAAAAGAAATTGAAGGGCAAGGCTGAAACCCAGCCCTCCGCATAGGCCACTTCAAATCTTGTTAAAAGTGTCTTGACTGAAACATCATGAGAAACAAGTGGTATCTGCTAATACAAGTGTCATGCTAGTTGTTGAACTCTGCTTCTTAAGGACAAAAGAGATACTGAGGGAATAAATCTAAGACTTGATTTTTCTATCGGTTGGATAGGCCTCCAGAAGGAACATATTAGCAGCTTACTCATATCTCAGTCGAACTTTGCTTGATTTGTTTTTTTTTGTTTTGGTTTGGTTTTTATTTTTTTTTAAACATAAGTTTCACTGACAGTTACAGGAGCTGCTAGCTAAAACTTCTTTAACGAAAAATCTGGGGTATTTTCCTCATGTATAACAAACACATCACTGAGACTTTGAGCTTGTTATTGTCCATGAGAACGGAAAACTGGAAAAATGGAGCTGCTCTCCAGGCCAAAAGCCTGCCATGCACCTTTGTTGACTGCTTTTTGCTTACAGCAAGAGTTAAGCCAAGAGCATTTCAAATATTTGTTGTCTTGACTTAGCAGCTAATCCAAGAACAGAAACTATTCAGGGGAAAAAGATATATTGAGCTCTGAGCAAAATAACTACATTTATTTGCCTTTTTTTTGTCTTGAAAAAAAACTTTTTTCAGCTTTAATGGAAGTCTCTCATGCCTTTTGGCCTTTTTACAGCTTTTGAATAAATTACAAGGAAAGAGCTTCTGTACTGGATTTATCAATAACAATTTCTCAGAGTTTTGTATTTTTAAAAAAGTGTCAAGATGTATCATAGCTTCTGATCGATTGTCAAGTTTGTTCTTTAGCTCTAATCTTCTGCAAAAATATTAACAATATAAATCTTTAATGTTCTTTTTTTTCTGCACTGATATAATTAATTTGTTATTGATATATAAGCTCTTAGCTCAGACTGATGAGGGATGCTTATTGGAAATCCCTGTATTGAACAAAGAGAATATGTGTGAGGTGATTTTTTTTTTTATTACAGCAGCATCTAGAGGCTTCATCTGAAACTATATTTCTTCTGCTAGATGCTGTATGAAGACACAGTGAGAGAGACAGTACTTGCCCTACTTACCCCCCCCTTTCAAAAAACCCCCAAACAACCCCCCCGCCCCATACACACAAAACAAACCCCACAACAAATAGAAACCACCAATACCCAAATGTATCCCTTTCAGGTAGGGTTTCAGACTGGCTTACTGTTTCCTGATTGCAAGAGCTTGTAACATTGCTATCCCATACAGAGGACTCTTCTGTGAACTTTTCATTTTGGTGACAATTATTTAGTCAACTCTTTTTAAGAAAGGTGATGTTTATACAAAAAACATCTTTCCCTGATTTTAGGATTTGAGTAAGAACTTTGTTCCCTTATTGACTGAGATGGCAGGCAGTGACATTTTTATGGTGACTATCAAGATGAGAAATGGGATGGATGTATAAATGTTTCACAAGAACTTTTGTCTCTGTTATAGTAATTCATAAAAATCATCTTACTTAAGACATTTGGGAATGAATATGGAGATTAAGGACAACTGGGTCCAAAAAATTCTTAGAGAGAGGAAATAAAATTTATCTTTAACTTGTGGCAAAAGCTATGGAATTTAAGTTATGGATGTGACTGAAGAATGATATTCAAGTTTGTCATGTAGGTGTAAGAGTAGCAGAGCTGGCTATTACGGCTGTGCATGTGCACACATGCAATGCACGGGAGACATGTTTCCTTGTTAGTGCGGGATGTCCCCCAGTCAGTCAGCTGCATAGGTGTGACAATAAACTGATTTGAAACAACAAAATGGGATTGACTGAACTGGTGGCCTTTACAACAGCATTCGGCTTATGGTGCAGGAACTCTCCAGGTGGGAATCTTGGGCTGTCCAGGAGATCCCACAGGCAGCTCCTGCTGTGCTTATGCCAGTTTGTACTTTCCCATGTGTCAATTAATAACTTGTCAATGTCATGGAGAACCTCCAGGTGGTTTCTGCAGCAGAACTGACCAGGCTGCACCTAACTACAACACTTGCAAATAGCCCATAGAAACTGTTCTTGCAGGCACAGAAATGGTCACAGTGTAGTCTTTTGTACATAGTTAAGACAGGTGGGTTGTATATTGCACATAGTTTATGTTAATCAGTAGCAGAGGATCATGCACATGCTGGATGTTCATGTAGAGCTGTGGGCCAACAGAACTGTAAGATTTCAGCAAAATGTTTCCCTCTGAAAGTCCTGTTGCAAGTATCCTTGCAGTAGAGACTTCAGTTGCCATATAGAAACCAACCATAATGTTTGAGAGATCTGATTCCTAAAGATAAATTAGTTTTCTTTAGCAGTCACTCTCTCTATCTTCTATGTCTCTGTCTAACAGACTCAAGAGTAGAGTTACTGTTCCAGTGTGGAAGTTGCAACTGCTATCCACAAACATAGGCAAAATAAAAAATAGGGCAAGACAGCATGGAAATAAAATGTTAAATAGATCAGACCCTACATGAACTAAAAGTATGTCTTTCTCTAGGTGTTCTTATTTCCCAAGAGGAAATCACAGTGTGTAATTATAGGTAAAATGGTAAACATAGGTATAGAGTGTGTAGATTCAGCTCACAAAAATCTCATTCTGCACAGTCAGAAATGAAATTTTGTTAGTGTAAGACTTGAATGGCATGCAAGGATAGAGATACTCAGATTTCACACTATATGGTTACCTGACAGGTCATTACGATGGCAACACATGAACAACCAAGATGCTGTAGGTAATCATGTGTATGGATTTTATTTGTGGTTGGGGTAATCAAAGGAATTAATTCCCAAAGTAACTTTAATTTACATCATCAGAAAGAAAAACAAACTCAGTCATTTTACGTGTACACAATTATTGCTGTTCAATCAGATACAATAATTATTCTAATTCTGAAATTGATTTGCATTACCTGGATTTGGTTTTCCAGTTTGGTATTGTCTTGAATTGAAAAACCTGGAATAATAAATATTTTAACACCAGTGAAAAGTCATGTTCATATTCAATCAGTTAACAAAGACTAGGTAGTAATACTGGCTATTAAGCTTTGTTCTGAGAATGGATGTGCCAGATCCTCAGCTCCTATGCATGTACTCAACAGGGCTTTACCTATTTTATTGACAGAGGGTTTGTCTGAAAGTCCTTCAAAGTTCATGTCACAAAACAATTTCCTCATTCACCTTCAGCAACCATTTAACAAATTGATTAGTTAATTGATGACATTCATACATTTCCTAGAAAGCAGCTCTTCCAAATTTGCCAGTTCTGATAATTCCTGAATAATATTTATTAAAAGTACTTAGATTAAAGCAAGAGTGAAAGAAGCCCTAAGGCAATTTAGTGTTTTACCTAGGTAACCTAGCATCAATTCAGTGTTAATTTTTCATTCCATTCTTTTACCAATTAGCAGCAATGTGCTTTTACGGGTTCAAAAACTGTGTTCCAGATAGATGTGAGGAATATTTGATTTTTCAATTTTTTAAATCTGATTTAATGAGTTTAGGGTATACAAGATATGATTAAAAATTTGTAGAGCAGCAATTAACTTTTAACAAGTCTATGTAAAATGCAGCATAAACAGAAAATTAACTATGTAAGTCACATACTGATGAAGATCTATTAGATCATTTTAACTGTTCTTTTAAAATTTACACAGTAAAAAATCTTACTCTTGAATTATTGGTTTAAGTTGAGTGCCGAGATCTTCACAGTGAAACCATTTTTCAAAGAGGACATTAGTTGACTCTCCAACATAGTATCTGACAAAGTAAAAATATCAGTCAATCCTTTTATTAACTAACTCAGGCAGTTTCAGTCTTTTCAAGAAAATAGCTACTTGATGTGTGTAAGAGTGTGTTATTCTGGTGTACTTTATTCTGAAGAATGGTTATTTAGGGAAGCTTCTGGTTTCCCTGATTAGCCGACTGGTGGGTGGGGGTGCTCAAATTTCTATCAAGGGCCTTGTAGTTTTGCTACTTATCAACCACAGATAAGCTATCAAATTCCTTTAGCAAACTTTCCAAATTTAATCCTAGAAATTGATTGGTGCTGTAGTCCCTTGGGACCAATAGCTCTCAGTTTGGATGTAGTTACTGCAAAAATAACTGGCCCCAAATACCGTTTCCAGTAATGGCTTCCATTCAGCTATAAGATAAATGCTCATATTTGAGACAGTTTGCTTGCATGTTGCCCATGCATACACTGATAAGAACACAAGGTGGCTTATGGCCTTGTTTGCAAAAAAAATTGATGGCTGTCAGCTGCATAAATTTGAGACGTCTTGTTTGGCCCACCCTTCTGAAGAAGAATTTAGTGATTACCTTTATGTTTTGACGAAGAAATAAATTGGGCTGAGATCAATAGGTTAGGGTTGCTGTAATCTATGGAACAGCAAATACAGAATATTCCTACAGATTTAAAAAAGACTGCATGGACTGGCAAAGGAGTGATGCTCCAGTACACTCATATTGCAGCTGACTGTACATGGGTCCTATGTGTCCTTTGAATTAAAGTCACTAGAATGTGTGTTTGAAGAGAGAAACAAGGCTTGTACAATTATGCTGTGCATGCATGCATATGTATTTGTGTATTCATGTCTGTCTTGTGTATCTATATATGTACTGTCCAGAAACATTCTAAGAGCTCCCTGGTTCCTCAAGTTTTGCAAAAAAAGAGTATTCAAAAGACAGTAACATTATTAATGCCTTCAATATGGAAAAAGCTGTGCTATGAGCACAAGTTTTGAATGCAGAGAATCTACAGAGATGTTACAAATATGTTGGCTGGGAAAAGGTTTGCACCTGGGAAGGACTTTGCACCTTACTAAGTGTTAAAGAATCCAACTTAGTTGTTTCTGTATTTCTTTTGCCATAGGACTAAGATTAGCTCATGCATTTTTCTTATAGCACAAAGCATGTAATCATTACTTAGGCTGAAACACTGGGGCAGGCTTCTTCTTCACTTCTACAATAATCAGCATGTTGGGGCTCTGATTTATGACTGAGGCTTGTAATAATGGAACAGTAACATAATATTAGACCTTGAGTCAGCATACTTCGAAGCTTATTATGACTTTGGCTTGTACAATCTTTGCTGCAGGTGGCTGGGAGTTTTAAAAGTTTGAGAAGATTAGAGGTTCTGGTTGTAAATCCCCATCTCTCCCAGGAGCACACAGAGAGCTAGTGTAGGTTCAAAAGTATGACACGATGGTTCACGTCCAAAACTTCAGGTGCCTTTGTTCATAATGTCAGCATACAAACAAGGGCACTAAAAACCTCTAAATGTTTTATTTTCAGGCACCTGATTAGATATTTTCAATTAAGAGTGTGCTTTGTTAATCCAATTATTGTTTTCCACCTGCAAGCCATATGGTAGCTTTTAGTTTACTTTCTCCACAAGAGCGTGACTAAATTGGAGTGCAAATCTCTAGATCTATGCGGCATCCCTAAAAAAGCCATTCAGCATCTCCCTAATTTGTACTGTTCCTAGACTTCCTGTACAAGAAATGTTATTTTACTTACAGTTACCTACAGCTACTTAAGTTCCTTTTTTACAAATAAACATTCATATCTGAATCACTGGCCAATTGTTTCTAGCTCAAAATATTGTTTATTTTAATAATGCAAGTGCTATGAAAGAAATAAAAAGGGATAAGTGTATGGCTGAGCAATGTTTTAAATGAACAGAATTTGTCTTCAGCTTGGAATCCAGTCAGCTGATTTTAATGAATGGTCCTTTTCTTCGTTTCTTAGTTTTTTTCTTTAGACTTTTTTTGTGCTTCAATTAAAAATTATGTATTTCTAGCTCTGCATATTTGCAATCTTCCTGCTGTGATACTGCCCATACAAGAATCAAAACCATGGGCAAAAGGACAGAAACAGCATATTACAGACATTACTTCAGCTTTAAATAATTATAAATTACATGAATAGTCATACACTCTCCTTGGTTAGTCATATCCAGTTAATATCAAAACAGCTTTTCTAACTTAGCTAATGTTACTGCTGTGACTTTCCTTCTTAAGACTTATGAATTCTGTATGACCACAGGACAAAGCTTAGTCCTGCTCCCATGAGAATACAAAGTAAACTTCTAATTTATTTGAAGATGCTGTTCTCATAAGACAATAAAAGCTGGGCAGAGGTGTGTACAACGTAAGGGGGTTAGTGTTAAGAAAATGGAGTTTTGTTTCCAGCTTTCCATACACTTGCCAAGAAAGCTCTTCATCTTTTTGCTTACAAAGCAATTAACATTCTGCTTGCCAGAATTGATTAAATTTTTTTTTTTGATTTGTGTTGTTACAGAACTCAGATTTTAAAACTCAAAGCAATAGTAGTAGGCAATCTATAAGTAGCTAGCTATAACCACAACATACATTTAAAGACATTTCAACATGTTCTGTGTTTAAATAAATCAAATGCTAAATGAGATCTCTGTTTATGTGTGTATAGATAAATAGATGTGTGGATAAAATTAGTACTAAACTGCCGGGGTGAATCTGACAATTTATCAGGAATGGAAAACAGAGTGTTGTATTGACATAAGAAATTAAGTTTATATGATGCATCCTAACAGATTAGCCCACAGTTTATACTTCACCTGAGTGCATCCATTTCTGTCTTTAATCTTTTCCTCTCAATCACGAGACCTACAGTGTCTGCATATCTCTGAGGAGAATGAGGTATCCTAGCAGGTAGGAGGAACATCTGTTCAAAGAAATAGGAAAGCATCTGTGTCAGGGAGTCTCAGTTCTTTGTGTTGTCCTTCCTCTGTCCCCCAATTTGCAAAGTCCTCTGCTCATTGCCCTACTTTTCCCCTACTCCTTGTTGATTCTGTGTTGCTCCTTTGCAGCTGTACCCACTTTGGTACCAACAGCCCAGCAGATGCTGTTTTTTGCTTTCTTAGTGAATTAGCATTGCCTTTATGGCAGCCAGGTGCTCTCCTCCTGGTTTGATCATCAGTGCTAGACACAATCAAAATGCAAATCTAACCAGTTACTCATCTGCAATTTATAAATTTAGTGCAATTTCTGAGTAGCAGAAATAGAAATAAAAAGCAAGTTTGTTGTCAGCTCAGGAAGATGTCTAAACTAAACTAATCATCCACATTTTATTCCTCCAAGACAGTAAGCACCTGTGATTGCATGATGAGGAGTGTTATTTTCTCCAGAAATAATTAACATATATGAGGGGCTACTTACTTATGCAAGTGACAAAGGGAATAGGCAACATTTAGTTGGGAGAAGCCTTATTACTGAAGTTTGAGAATAAACCATTTTCTATGAGATATCTGACTATGTAGGAAGGTGATAAGTCTGTACTGTTCTTCAGCTCTACAGATTCCTTAGCCAAGTCTGGGCAAGTCATTACAAGTTGTCTGCAAATCAGGGGTAATGATAGTGCCTCACCAGGACTAGTGTCAGTCTTCCCACTAATGATATTGTGTGTTCATTTTGATTGATGCTTCTGGTACATGCCAAGATCTCAACTGGATGTACTTCTCCAGTGTGAAGTTCATTACCAGAATCTCACCGTCTATAGGTTTGAAAATGTTCCTTCATTGAAAATGTTGTAATACTTTTAAGGACATCAAGCTGTTGGGTCTAATATATGTCTTCTATTTTAAAGGCTGGCTGCACTAGGTCAAATAATCCTTTCAAAGACTGAGTGCAGTTCAAGCTTGTGACAATAATGAGTGTCAGTTGTAGCACATCTAATAACTGGTAGTAATACCAAATAAAATATCTAGTCACCCTCTCGTTTAGAGCACTGCAATCTATGCTTTAGCAAGTCCACTACTATAAGGAAAAAACAACTGAGTGCAGCTGGATACAGTTTATCCATAAATTGCTCTTTAAAACTCTTCTCATATTGTGATGGTTGTGAAGGCTAACTGTGAAGACTAAAGAAGGGGGCTGAAAATAGCTAAATATCTTAACTTTCTAAGTTCTAGGCAGTTCGCTTAGTGGCATGTTTGAGTGGGTGGGCAGGATGCACCTGACAGAGTGTAAGTAAAAGATTGATCCGCTTGAATTCGCAGGGGAGGTTGCATGCCATGCAAGGGAATAAGAATTCCTCTCAGTATATTCCTGACTATCTGAATGGGTAACCCAAATGCCCAGAGAGATTTTTATCTCTTATTGAAACCATGAAATGTTGAATGCAACGTATAGTAGTTTTCTGTTAATTACATGGAATTTGCTATACTGCATTCAAGACCTTTTTTTTTAAGCCTGATGCTATCACTTGCACAGCAGGGATAAATTCATTTTTAAATACTTCATAAAATATTCATTTAACATACCTACGTACAGCAATAACAGAAAACAACCCTGTTTTACCTCCCCTTCTCGGATGACGATGTCTTTTTGTTTCCCATTTTCAATTATCTTCAAGCACATATCTCCTTTAAGCTGGTAAAAAAGCTGAGGGAATAGGAAAATAGCATTAAGGCGACTACTCCAAAACATTCTGTACTTCATATTCTGTATATAAAGGATATATGTACGAATACATTCAATCTGTAATTGCAAATATTTACACATTTTTTTCTAACAATAAATAACAGACTTCCAATGTTTATTGCTTTGGAAAATGTTACTAAATATGTGTTATTTCCATTAACTTACACATATTTGACAATCTATCTAAGAGGTCTTTTACTGCTTATAGAGCTCTTCTGTGACCCCAGTGGGATTCTGTTATGCTGTCTTTACTCTTGGAAATTACTCTTTGAAGGGCTGGGACGTCATGGTTCAGACATCTATTAATTAGACTGTACATAAAGCTTTATTTCAGCTGTAGCAGGGTATTCATTATTACATTCAGTCAGATTAAATATCACTTTTCCAAATAAGCTCCCAATATGCATGCACAAGTTTTGTTTGTGTTTCTTTCATTTTTAATGGAGTTTTCTTATAAGGGAATAATTGCCCATTTGGAAGCTGTTCTGCTTTATTTCTGTGGATGCCCTCACAGCCCAGCAACAGCTGCTCCTCGTCCTACTGTGTGTGTAAGAGGATTACACTCAAAGCAGGTCTAAGGACAGAACCACTGAACCCATGATTTTGTCTTCAGTGACCTTTCCATTGCCCTGTTTTCAGAGTGGCTTTGGAGGGCTCTGAGGTGCTCAGACCTAGCCTCGTGTTTCATGGCAGAACTGTGCCATGATCTGTAGGCAGGCCTCTCTTTGACCTGGAATAATGCACACATTTTTCCTTATTTTGTGTAATACAGAGTAATAATGCTTCAAAAAGTCAACTTTAATTTTCTGCCACTCTCTGCCAAGCTTCTATATGCTTTCCATGTTCTGATTGCTGTATCTAGAAACCAAACAGATTAATTCATATAATTGTTAGTGTAGCAAAAGTTGTCTGAAACTTGATTAAAAGTTAGAACTATAATGAAAATAATTTTATTTATAATAATTCACTGCAATTTTAGCAAAATGGAAAATGAATAAGGGAAAGAAGAAACCACCGAAGTATATAAAAACCCCAAGCTAATTGTTTTCCAATATTAGAAAAGCGTAATCATTTTTTTGAATCAGGATTGTTTCCAAAACGGTTTTGAAATATTAATACATGCCACTGAGAATTCAAGAAACACCTTTATGAACACAAGAAAGAATAAATATGCTGCGAAAGAAATGAAACAGTAGAGAGAACTGAAGATGTACAGGAAAAGAGCTCATGCTGAGAGCTCTTACATGAGTGAAAAGTTCACCTTATGCCAGGGACATCATCATGGATAAATTATAACTCTTGCCTAGATGGCTGCAGTGCCAGGCTACTTATCCTCCTTGTACTCCATTTCCCCATGTTCTTTTCCTGTAATTTTCTTTGGTGTTACTGAATGACGATAGAAAATGCTATACTAGCCCTCATCACAGACCACATGGGGCAAGGCTAACTGCTCATTGTATAACATAAAGCAATTTGAGTAAGGAAATGATCTCTCCTTCATTTCAAACAAGCCTCATCTAAGATTCACTCTGGAAGATCCTGATGGATTATCACATAGGCCATTGGTAATATGGCACTAGTAATGCTGACACTGAAAGATCCTTTTTGAAATGTTGAGCTTTGGAATGTTCTCTTCCCTTTAACTACTGAGAGAGCTGTTACTGAACACATGCACAAGACATGGAGATGAGGGAAAAGATAACAGAGGCAGAGTTTTATTCTGCTTGTGACCGTGAATCACATGGCTAAGCAAACTTTCTGGTAATGAAAGTTATAAGGAAAGATTCTGAACACTAAATTTTGAATTAAAAGAATTGTTTTCCAATGGGAAAAGAGGAATGAGGTGAGCTAAGCATTGTCAGTAAAACTGTTTTTCTGACTGAATTTAAATAATACATTTTATTGTCAATTATGGTCTATTCTTCAAAAACTTTTTTTGAAAAATGTCTTTCAGTCATTCTTAAATCACCTGGTGTATCTGTGATTGATACAAGTGGCAGCAATTACTAAATCTACTGCTGTGCTTATATTATACTTGGAACTTTTATCAAGAAAACTGTCAACTGTTTAGTATCTCAGTGGGTTACAGTCCATGCCCATTTCATAGGACAGTTTGGCAATACAGTATTGTGCTGTCTTCTTGCTGGAATGTTATTTTTTCTAGATGCTGACTGAGCTTTGACTTCTGCACAAATCTAACCTTTTCTGAAGTATCTCCTGGAAAAATCGAGGCCTGAGTAAGGAAGTACCAGTGTGCGTGTGGGTATGCATAAATGTGTGTGTATATGTATGCATATACACAGATACATATGCATAGATAGAGAGTAAGTCAGTAGAATTCATGCCACCTGAAAATATAAGCTTTCCTAGCTGGTCTGTTTTTACTGGGATAATCTGGTATCCATTCTCCACAGTAATACTGAAAATTCAGGAAATGTGTAACATTTTCACTCTATTAGTGTCTTATTAATGACAAGATCTCTTATTACATATTTATATCTCCTTGCAGAAAAGCCTAGATTTGTACATTGCTACTGCATAATGGGTCAAAATCAGACATGGATTTGTCTTTCTGGCTGAAGAATATGGCTCAAGGAAGGAATAAAGGTTATTTGCCATTCTTTTCACCCCTTTTATTCCTAGATGTGCTTATTTGGGGTTTTTTATTATTTTTATACCTCATTCTTTCTTCCTTTAATTTTTCCAGACATTTGCCTTTCATTCAGCTTTCCTGCTTACTATGTGGTAACTTCTCATTACAATTACACTGAAAACAACACCTCTTATTAAATCTCACCTTACCTCTAGAAATTAAGAGCCACCTAGAAGTCATTCTTTACCCTAAGCATAACATTTTTTCATAACATTGCTCAGTATGATCATTAAAACTGCAGTTATACGTATGAAAACTAAACTGAAAGTCCCGTAAGATGGAGTCATTTAATTGACTCATTTAATTTTCCTTGAATTCTCTTTACTGTAGGAAAATTACATCCTCCTTCCTGAGTCTGCTTCGCTCTTCTTGATCTTGCTTTAGACCTGATAGTATTGTGTCCAGCTGCAGTGAAAGGCAGCATGACCAGTGCTGAATCAGTGGCAAGTCTGTAAAGGGGTATTTCACTCAGTTGTGGAGACTCATCAAATAAATTATGCAGGCTTTTGTGGAGGAAATAGGTGGAGATGCAGAGAGGTGGGAGTTCCCTCTTCCCTTCAGTGGAAGTATTGCTGATGCTGCTTGTCTTGATACGAATTAATCTCAACAAAGACACTGCCTTAAAAAGAGCAATATCATCCCACCATACTAATGTGGTGAGAATTGTATGGCTCCTTCATCCAGGTATATGCATCCTAGCAAAGTAAGGAAGGAAGCATGTAGTAGGGGAAGAATACAGTATTTCTAATTGGTTTGTGTAGGCTAATTAAAAAGAAGTTTATTTTATGTACAGCAATGTATGTAATTTAATTTAGATCCACCTTTGATACAAAGCTCTGCCTAGGTGTGGGAGCCCAGAGCTCTGTGAGGGCTTTTGTAGCTGAGAGCTTATCGACAGACCTCTAAAGATGTCTGAAATTTGCAATGTACTTTTGAGTACTGTCTGCTTCTGAAAGTCAGTTTGGGATTGCTTGGCCACTTCAGGGATTAGGTTCTGACTTTGCAGATCCTGGCTTGTATTTCTTGTTTTTTTATTGCTAAATGCTAAATTAATTTGTAGAGCAAATCAAATTCTGATGAGGAGTAGAGCCTGTGTGTTCTCCAGATTTCAGTGGTGACTGATCTATTTGGGCACAGAACAACAATTTTCTCCCTCTCATCAAAAAGATTTTTCAGCCATCAGAAGTCTGGAAGGCAAACAGATGAGGAAGGTAGAGAAAACTATGTTGTGGGGTTTGTTGGGTTTTTTTTTCCTCATTTACATGTCATCTATGAAACCTGAGTTCCCACCAAAACTCATGCCAACAATTTTATCCAGCAGACTTATTTCTGAAGACACTATCTCTTTTTGACACAAAAGGATCTTCAGCTTTGTTTCTTATTAAAATCTTCAAACAGTTTTCACCAGATAAATGTGGAGATTTTTAAATGTAAAGAAGCAAAAAAGTTTCTCTTGCTTTGCTGCAGCTCATGTTCTCAGTTTTATTTGGGAGATAAGCACCACAAAACTACCAACTGGAATGCTCATCTAGTCCCTCTTTCCCCTCCCTCTTAGGCATCCAGTATCCCCACACAATACAGAGGGAGAACTGAGCTGCTAGGGAAGTTTCTCAAAAGCATGCTGACTAGAGAGCAGCATATACTAGAAGAAGGAGTCAGGTTTCATTTAAGCAGGTAATTTGTCAGAAAGTGGAGCCAGCTCTTACCTGTGCTGTGTGAGTGAGGGGAAGAAAAAGAGAAATCAAAACTTGGGTAAGAAAACTCAGATGAGGTGTGGCAGATGTCGCCTCAAATCTCTACCATGCTTCATATACTATACCTTAACAAGACTGTGTAAATATGCTAGAAGAAGCTGAGGAGATTGGCCAAGATGATCAAAGGAGAGGGAATTTCTGTTGTGAGAGTCCTCTTTAGGACTACAGCATAAGGGCTCTGATCTGTGGGTCTGCATCAGTACGTTGGTGGCTCTATCCATAGGAAACAACCTAATGCTGAATGCAGAAACTTAGGGTAAAATACACATGGCACAATGAGAAGCAGGGCTTTTAAAACCAAGCAGAATATTGTGCCAATCCAGATCTGTTTCAGGTAGTAGATGAAAGGTTGATTTTAATTTCTCTGCGTGGAACTGCACTGTTTTATGTACATCAGAATTTAAATTGTTAAGAAATCAAAGTTAGCCAGTTGAGATTCATCATGTTTAAGTGGTGGACTGAAGTGGGTAAAGAGACAGGAGCCTAACTACTTTTATGATCCTAGATTTAGCTGTTAGAATATCTCAGTTTCACCCAAAGCAGCCCACACAATGCAGTAAAAAACCAACCAACCAACCAAACCCCACCAAAACTGAAATTCTTCTACTATAGATAAGCTTTGTTATGATCATGGTTTTTATCTGTCATTAACTTCCTCCAGAAATACAGTCCCCTTCAGTTTTCACTTGCCTTATATCTTTGGAAGTTATATGGTGAATTTATAAGATAAGATTAGAAATCCCCCCCGCCCCGGCCCCAGGCTTTGCAAGTAAGCAAAAGTGCAATAAATACACCACGACGTCTGTGAGCTGTCTATGATGAAAAGTTCAAGAGACAAGGGTATGTCAAGGACCATTGCCTGGTACCTGGAATGTACCTGCTATCCAGTAGCTGTGAGGGGCTGAGCATCATGTCAGGGCTGCCACAGAAGCTTCCAGTGGTCTCATCAAGTTGACTACACAAGAATTGTAGTCACTAGTCCATGTAATCCAAAGCTCTCTTGACAAGTGAGGTACATTGGAATAATGATTCATATGAAAACCTCACGAAACTAGCTATATAGCACAAATACATTATTTTTAGTACATATTAAGAAAGTTTTGTCTGTATCGCTGTATAAGTGCTTTCTCACAGAAGGTTTTTTGCATGTTTCAAGAGAAGATGCATTCCTCAAAGAAATTCAGTTTCTTTTTGAGAACGGGTCTGATTTAGAGGCAGAGAACATCTGAGTAGGTGTTTGTTGACTTTGTCTCTGTTCTGAAGGAGAAGGGAGCAAAGGAGAACTTCACATTTACAAACAGGAAAAACAATTAATATGATACAGTGATAAATTCAAGCCAAAGAATGTGAATGGCCTATCTCTGGTAAGGTGCAGCTTGATTTGGCTCCTTATAAAATCTGTCCAAAGGAAAACAAAGTCTCAGGTATGAAGTAGTACTTCTGTACAAAAGGATGGCACATAAGCAGTGTGCAGAAAAATTAAAAGAAAGTGACGCAGTAGAGAGAAAACTAAAGACAAAGAAAATGTCGAGTTACATATTTGGGAAACTCCTGCTGGCTGAGAGGAGGAAACAAATTGCGTGAGACTAGCTGCCATTTTAGCCTAAACAAATGTTCAGGAGACAATCCTAAAAGGCTTTGAAGAGAGTCCAAATCAAGCTTTCAGTTTTTCTCATAATTAGACAGTTACAACTGATGTTCCCAACACACCTGCACATTAACGGTGCCAGCAGAGAACAGCCTGAGAGCAGGAGGATGCTCCTAAGCCCTCATCTCTGCATGTGAACCCCTCGCTGCTGGGAACTGCAGGCTGACAAGCGCAAGTTGTGCCACAGGACACACTGTGATAACAGGCATAAAATAATGAGCAAACAGACATAAATAATCCTAAATTTAACTTTCTTCATTGCTTTCGGAATAATACTGGTAGAATAGCGTCAACTAAATTTGCATAAAGGATTTGGAGATTTTCTCATTCATGAGTTGGCCTGTTAACAGTATGCCTATATAGTTTGTCTTTCAAATTATCACTCAGAACTATAAATGACCTTTTGCCTACCAAAATAATGAGCTGAACACGGTTTTGAATGGGTTTTTTTAAATCCCAAATCTAATTTAGGAATATGCCCTTTTACTAGGATACTGTCTTGCTGACAATTCTTCTCTAATGAACACCATGGATCTAAAGGCTTAATTAGATCATAGGAAGGTGCAAATGTGTCTGGTAAAAAGCTATGGCAAAATGCAATGTATGACTATATTGTACCTCTGTAGAAGTGGACAAAATTGGCCCATACGTTAAACTGATAAGTAAGTGATAATGTTTCTGATGAGTATATTGCAGATTTTTTTTATTTGATAGGATTTTTGTTTCCATTTTTGGTTGCAGAGTAATTGTGAAAAAAATTGCTGTGTGAATGAGGATAGGATGCATTGGTACCTAAAAAATGTTGTATCCAGTTGAATTAGCAATACTTTACTATACTGTTGCATACTGGTACCAGCTACGCCTTTACAGATATAGCTAACATTTTACACTGTTGGAAAGTCAAATAATGGGTTTAGGCTTATTAAATGCAGGCCAAATTCCTCTCAAACACATGAATATCTTGCAGAGAAACAAAAGCTGAAGTAAATTATATTAATCTGACTTTTATTTTAAGTGAAGGGAGGAACAGACAAATTTCAAAAATGAAACAGGACAGGGATGGATCAGGGACCAAGGATAATCCAGTATGAATGGGGAGAGGCAGGCAGGGACAAAACCATAAAGAAAAGAAAACCAAACCAATATATTTAGTATTGTAGTGCAGGCTACCAGTTAATCTTCAGCTTTTTTGTGTGTTTGCTCTTAGTTTAGAGCTTTAACATATTCTTTGGAGCAAGAAAAATTAATTGTGTAAAACTAAAAAGATTTAAGTTACAGAAAAAATTATTTGGGATCATTAACTTCCATATGTAACTTCATATACCTTCATTTTACGCTTTGCCAAACCTTAATGCTATTGACCTTGATAACAAAATTCACTCACTCACTGTTAATCTCACATACAATACTTAACAATATGCCATACAGCAGTGTAGATATTTTATATTCTTCTCAGTGCTTTCTGAGCAGTCACACTGCAGATATGATTGCTCCTTTCCCAGGGACATAATCACGTTGACAAAACCACATTTTGTTTTCCCCATCTAAGTATCTCTGGAATTTCCTTCGAAATATATGATGGATCCTAAATTCTTCTGGTTAGCAACAATCACTGCACACACATTGCCCTGGGACCGGGCTTGCCTCCTTCCCAGCCCAAGCAACCTGCTGGCATGGTCCCTGGTGGTGCCAGAGCTCCTCCTGCACAGCCGATGAGAAGGGACGTAATTGGGTGTGCTGGGTAACCTGGGACATGACCGGCCATGCCTGTGCCCACAACCACGGGTGGGCTGTGAGACCGTGATGGCAATGATAAGGTAGCAACCGCTCCTTCAGAGATGTGCAGTTATAATGACTGTAAGCACCTGTACAGCACATCTATAGCAGAAAATTAATGAAGGTTGGCTTGTTTTTTTGAGAAATTATTCCATTATAAGCAAACAGATCTTTGTTTATTTTTAAAAGGATTTATTGAACTTGACTCGCTTCTGCCTTGAACTATGTAGATGCTTAGGCTTGGGTTTCTAAAGGTACTAAAAATTAGGTGGTCAAATTTTATTGGAATTACATGAAACTAAATTACTCTGCTGGGAAGCAGGGCAAATTGTCTCCTATCCTGAAATCCTTACTGCCATGTCTCTAGTGTCCCCTTTCCCTTAGGGTTTCTTCAGAGCCAGCTGTGATACCTCTGTCTCAGAGCAGTCCTCAGGCCAAGCAGAGAATTCCATGAAAAATGCAGTAAACAAAGCAGATGTAAATTGTTACAATTTTGATGGGTTTCTACTCTTTCTGCCTATGTTCTGTATTTGGCACAATAGCTACTCACAACTAAAAGCAGTGGGATGGCTTTATTTTGATAAAGAAGATGTGCAGAGCAGGGCACTGATTTGAAAAATATTTAGAGACTCTGTTCTTTAACCTTCCAAATATAAATGAAAGCTGCAAATGCTGATATTTTTCACAAAGTGCAGAAAAATACAATTTCAATCCAATTGAAATATTTTTTTATTTTTGAATGTCAAAAATCTTTTGAATTACAGATTGATTTTCTGCAACAAAATGGCACTTTAAAAATATCATTACCTTTCCAAAGTTTTGTTCTGAAATGTTGAAATGAGACATTTTGATGTGTTAGAATGCTTTCTCTAGTTTCCTGTTTAAAATCAATTATAACAAAACAGATCTGATCTCATGAGCTTGTTTCAAAGGAAATGCACAGATGGTATATGGTTTTGGTGAATGATTCTGTTTAAGTCTTCGGATAGATCTAATAAATGCAACATCACTGAGCCTAGCATTGCTAATCTGTAGCTGTAGCTTCAAAAGTAGCTCCATTTTAAACATTATAGATCAATTAAACCATCAGAATATAAACAGGCTATAGTTTACCTCTTCTCCTTCTTCAATATGATAATCCTTCCTTTCATTTGGTCCTCCAACAAACATCACATTTAACTGATGGCGATGCCTAGAAAAGAAAGCGACATTTTAAAGCTACCTCCACTCATCATGTTCTTTATTTCATGTAAGGTGGGGTTTTTTTAATTATTCTTTGAGGACAGTAAGTCAATGAAACAATCCTGAGTGACAAGCAACATCCAGAATGAGAACTCAAAAGACGTTGGACGCATCTCTCTACCTTGCCACTGTCCTGCTGGGTGACCTGAAGGCCAGCTACCTCCCTCCTGGTGTTTCAGTGCTTCCAGCTATGAAAAGGGGACAATAGTTACCAATTGTGGAAAGAGCTTTGAACTGTAAAGATAAAGATTGCTATGTAAGAGACAGGAACAACAGGAAAATGTATTTTTTTTTTAATGTAAACTGATGAGATCAGGATTCTGTAAAGGTTAATAAAGGTAAAAACATACTTTTCCCATTGGTAGAATTACTAGAGATAATTCCTGCCGTCAGTATCAGCTAATTTCACTTCTATTTATACTGCTATTGCTAAGGTGGAACAACATTACAATGGTTTCATTGTTGTTGTGGTTGATTCTGAAAAGGAGATTCAGGCCCTGTATCTTAACTCTGCCCCTTTCAAAAGCCCTAATGAGTATTTCTCTCGGCTGGCACAAAGAATAGATACCATCCCAATTATCTATCAGTTCACTTACACTATTAAAAAAACATAAGTTAGCAGGTTTTCATTTGCTAAAAAAAACCTCTGTAAATCAGATCTGTTAGCTGTGATTCAAAATTTGTCCTCAAGCTCTTTTTGACATGTGAACTGGGGGTGTTGACCTCTGCTTTTCAGTAAGGAGATTCTGGGCAATACCTGGGCTAACAGGAGATCATAGTAACACAGAACCCTGCAGCACAGGGAAGAATTACATGCCTCTGTGTCAGCACCTTGTAAGCCTTAATTGAGAGAAGCTATTCTGAACTGCTGAACACATACATTTGATCTGCTATTATTATCATGTTTACCTTGAAAAGTATTTAAATCATAATGAACAACACAGTAGACATTAATAAAGCCAAAATAACAAGTAACAGTGACAAATTCCTTGGTCAAATGAAAGTCTAACAAATTAAATTAGATTACAATTCTTAAATGCATTATTTTCATCATAGGAAGCTGTATACATTATAGCACTTGGCTTCATGCCCGTATCTTAAAATTGGGAACAAAAATCAGAACTGTTGTACCACTGTGAGAGACTGAACTGTGGGACTTTTATCTCAAAGATTGCTTGAAAATGGAACTGTGCCCACCCTGACACTATGTGGTGAAGCCAGCCTGGTGTGGTGTGAAGACTGACCCCACGTGCTGGGACATGGGCAGTGCACCATGAGGGAGCATGCAGCAAGCGCCTGTACCCCATGGGCATGCTTCAGAGGGGGAGTGGGACGTGTAGGATGTGCAGGATGTGTTGGATGTGATGCTGCCATGGAAACCCTCAGCCCAATGGACTTTCTCCGGACCAGCGGGAAAACGCCCCTGAACGGCGTGTGTTTTGTGGGGGCGTGTGTTGTGTTGAGGGTGTGTTTTCTGGTGTATGGGGAGCCACGTGAGCAGAGGTGTGTGCGCGAAGGCGTGTGTTCACCATCCAAGGCCTGTGGATGGTTGGAGAGTCATGGGAACTGTTTCTTGCTTCTCTGTCCTGACTTCTTGCTTAATTTCTATGCTTTACTCCACTCTTTCCTATCACTCTTACATTTTATTGTTGTTAATAAAGTTGGTTCTGGTGTGCAGTATCTGACCTTGTTTGGTCTTAATCTCGCTCCTGGGATCGTATCAAAACCTCCCCGACTTTGGATCGGGACAACCACACAGATTTAATACTCCTTTTTAAGAACGCACTGTAATACTTCTTACATTAATGATCCCTTCTTCTAAAGAAGGGCAAGAAGAACAAAACAGTAACAACACAGCTAAGAATTAATGAAATACATTAAAATCAGCCTTGGAGAATAAAATAAGAGAAAGACAATCTATGGGTATCTTGTAGCCTACTTTTAGGATGAGTTAATTTTTACAGAAACCCATACAGTTTTGTTATTTATTCAATAACTAACAGTGAAAATAGTGCTCTAAAAATCATTGTTGCTTAACTTTTTGTTTGGCAAATCTACCATTAATTCTGTTACCCCATGGATTTAGCTGGGTCTTACATAATAAACAGGCAACCATAGGATAATCATTCCTGTTGTTAACAACTGTATAATAACACAAGCAAAAATTCCAGCTATCAAATACAAACAGGAACTTTATTAGGTTTGTCCATAGGATAAATAAAGTTGTCTGGTTCATATAGTTGCATTAAGTTAAGAAGAAAAATCATGAGGAAGGAAAGCAGCTAATAGTTAAGACTGCCAAAATGTAATTAGAGTATCATGAAAGTTTCAGGAGTGTGAAAATTACTTGATTGCTTCTTAATCACATGAATAGAATGGTACCAGCAGGCAGCTTTTTAAAAAGTCTCAAGACTATGAAGAATCAGATAGTCCATGACCACAGTTAGGTCTCCTTATGGTAAGTATCATATTCTGAACTCAGAGAAGAGCTTTAAAAGTGCCATAGCTGCCCTGTAAAAATCAGGTATGTCAAGGGTTCTGATTTTGCACTAATGGCTCATTGTTGAAGACCATTCAAATTTGTAAGATAGTGTCATTAAAATACATCTAATCAAACTGCTGCTCTTACATTGTATCCTTTAAACAGGTGGAGATTCAGGAACTGAGGTTTTGTTTTGAAATCCCAAACAGGTACTTAAAACTTTTGATCCTCTCAAGTGTATGGAACACAACTAAATTAAAGCTTGAAAGGCATAATAAATTTATACACCGAAAGTCCTACTGATTTGCTGTAAGACCTAGCTTTTAACCATTAATTCTCTCTTGAAACACTGGATCATAAGTTACTTAAATGTTTTGAGGTGGTTGCCTTCCAGTGATGTAGAAGGCAGTGAGAAGATTGCCTTATACATTTCTACTCAGCACATAAAGGATCAAGGCCTTTGGAAAAATATTGGAAATGTATTAGTCACTTCCTGGAAAATCACCTAAAGTATTTTTGGAAAATCCTGGAAACATTTAGATAGCAGCAGGAGCAGGTGGTGAGCAACCAAGAATCCATTTAGTAGATGGCTTTCCTCTCCTTCTTCGCAGGCTGAAGCTACGTTGGAAAAATAGATTTTTTTTTTTAATCTATGATTTTTTTTATCACAAGAAACATTCCTTGTCAACACTGAGTATGGGGTGATCTACATGACTGTCTGACCTCTGATAGATGTCACGTTCCAGAGCTAACTTCAGGATTGCACAGAACTGCTAGTGCAGGGTGCAGAACAGCGCAGTAATGACAAAAAGGTTCATCTTACTGAAGAAGGAAGAAAACCATGAATATTCTACATTGCTGTACAACTGTGCATAACGCCCACAATTTTTTCTTATATTACCTGTCTAATTCAGAATATGGTTTGTAGCTCTATGGTGCCAGTCCGTGCTCTAAAACACTACCTCTTCAGCCTCCTACTGAACAGAGGGTCCCCTCCTGCCTTGACAGCTCTGGAAATGCTCTGGAAACCTTCTCCTCCAGTGCCTGTGCCCTTCCCTTCTCCTTCTTTCTCAGTGAGATAACTTCTCCCATCAGTGTTGACTACTCCACTGCAATGTTGAAATGACTCTCAGCAGCTCTAGCAGCTGTTTCAGGTTGTAATTCGGCAGCACTGCTGTTAGCTAAATCTCATCATTTGTGGAGGTGATGCCATCTCCTCTGACTTCTATGCATTTATTGTCACAGGGCCTGACACAAATTCCCTTAACTCAGTCTAATGCCTAGAAGAGCCTTTAAGCCGAAGCAAATATCATGTATTCAAGTGGATCTTTACAGCTTTTACGGTGTTACTGCAAAACAGATTTCAGTCACTTTCTGTTCTTTGAAACAGCACTCTGACTGCAGTCTGAGAGGAACTACAGTTCCTGACTCATCTTTACCACGTATGCATTTTAGCAGCTTCCTTTTATAGCTAAGAATATTTATATCTCTAAGAACTGTGTAAAAAAAAATCTTCATTTACTTACATAAGCTTATTGCACACAGGTGGCAAAAAGGCAGTTCTGTTTTCTTCTATCCATTTTCCTACATTTACAAGAAGCTCCATCGTCCACCACTTAAGAAACTTTTGACAGAGATGTTAGAGTTTGCAGAGTGGTCTTTCTGTGAGCAAACTGCATGTGACTCCATCCCCAGAGCTCAGGGGATTGGCTGGAAGAAGAGGTGGCTTCAGACTTGAGTGTCAAAGGGGACAGGTCCATCAGCCAAAGGTTACTTTGAGAAGAGCACTGCTGCTCCAGCACCTTAGCTAATAATTGACCAGTTTTTTAAAATACATCTTTTAATCAGAAACAACTTCTGCCCACTCGAGGTTTCTTAATTCTCTTTACTGCATCAACTGAATTGTGCATGCTACCTCTTTATAAAAATTGCCTTGTTACACGGACAAACTGATAGGAAAACAGGCAAGATTTGGGCATGCATGCCCTTCAACTCTAATACAGAAACAGATTTCAGAGTAGGTTGCAAGTTGAGAGCAGTTGCTCAAAGTTTAGTTACATATATATAGAAGTATTTTTATACATGCATAACTATATATAGGTGTTTCAGGCTCGATAAGAGCCCCATTTCCTTTTCCCACCTCCCCTCAACTTTGTTAGGCTAAACATTTTGGGGTGTGTGTTTGAAGATATTGGGATCTTCTGCCACCAGATAAAAATAACAGTGTCTCTCGCATTTTTAAGACCAAAAGCAGCTGTCCATAAATGCTCATTTTAGTTTGATCTACTCTTTGCTAATGTTGCAGCAGGGATTGTTGGAAAGCTGGACGTGGTTCTGTGATGCTCTTTGGGAAAGTGCAGCATATTGTCATCAAATTATCTGGCAAACAAGAAACCGAGAATTACCAGGCATTCCAGATCTGTATTAGACTTTATTGCCTCGATAGTTTCTGTTCAATGGCTACGGGGTTCCTACAGGATGGGTTGCTCTGTTCCCTGCCACCTCCATTTTTTAGTAAGTCAATGTATACATATTTATTTTCAGACTTTAAATCCATGAAATGGGTGGTAAACACAAAACCTCAAGACTTTACAAGATTTTAGTACTTTTCAGTTGTTCTTGACATAGTTTAGTCTTCTGATTATACCTACAGTGTGCTTAGCAGGTGAATGTGTAGAGTATAAGGTTATAATATTATTTGTTCAAATTGAGCCGTACATCCTCCTTGCCTTGCACATACGAGCCGTGCAGCTGCTGGACTGAAGGGTCAGTATGCAGGAACACTACAAATCTGGGAGTTCTTTACCTTATGCAGTTGCAATTTTCCAATGGAGAAAAGCAATAGAGTGTGAGTTTGAACTAATACCATTTTCTTATTCCAGTATGTATAAGTGTGACTCTGTTTTACCTTCATCTCTATCATTTCTTTGCAGTTTATTTTAAACTAACATACTTGATTAAAAACAAAATCCATTTATTTTGGGATAAAAAGATTCACATGTGGATTACAGTTCTACTATATTAGTACAATCACAATGGGACTGGCAATAATTTCCTCTGAAATAAGCCCAAAGTAATTATTATTTCACTCAATTATAAAAAGAACCCCACATCATTTAATTGCCACATGAATTTTCTGCCATCAGAATGGCTGTGGTGAGACACCAGTGCACAGCACAGTCATTAGGCCTGTTTTTGGACCTACAGACAGGACCATTTCTGTGCTTTTCCTATTGTACACTGCTGGCACACTATTTAGCTGCATCGGAAAGAGATCTTCTACTTAAAATGCACTTTCACTTAGGGGATTGTGACCCAGCCTGGTGGGACCAGGAGGACTGAAGACAATCTATTTTAATGACCATAGATTTGTAAAGCTCTACCTCATCATTACTAACACGTATTGCAGAGCAGGACACCATTTGTTGGCCTGAAAACCAAGAGATTGTACAAAGCCACAGCAGGAAAAAAACACAAATCCTGGAATTGATAGAGCTAAGCCTTGTTCACCACAATATTAATGTGCCAGATTTAACTGCCGGGCTATTGTCTGCAACCCCTGCTCTAATCCCTTGCCTCTACTTGTTTTGACTAGGCAGAATACAGGGTACTATTACCTGCAGAGAAAACTGTCTCAGTCACCAGCTGATAAATCCCTTTTCTGGCTAGAGTGAGGTATGGAAACCTAGTATCTAGACCTACTCAGGAAGGAAACGAATTCACTTATAAAATTCACCACTAGTATGAAACTGAGGTTATTATCACAGGGTAGCATTTTCTGCAACCTTCTGAAATCAAGAGGTTTTGAAAAAGGCAGTTAATGGCCTCCTCGTGCATGTAACAGCTGTAAGGGAACATAGCGTTTTCTTTTCTTGAGGAGGGATAAGAAATGGTCTGTGTGGCCTGGAAGCATGGGGCAATGAAATCCTATTTCTGTGAAGTGTATTGGAGAGGCAAAGAAAAAAAGCTAGCATTACAGTCTCTGTGAGACTAAACTAAATAAGTATGCCTTGTGACCTGATTGGGGTCTGGATTTTTCTTGCTGGTCTATTTCGCTGTGACTCTTCACATCCATCAAAGCCTGTCCCAGCAGCTGAGGTTTCTGCTTTCACTTTCCACTCAGATTCTTCCCTATATGCAAAGGTAAGGACTTGGTTTATCAGCTTTTGCTGCCAGAGAAGCACAAGACTACTGAAGCACAAAACTGCTACACAAAAATCATCCATCTTTTGCATTGAGGGTGCAGGAAATAAGTGGTAGTAGAAAAAACTGAGTTTAAGACAGCACCTACTCGTATTGTTCTACTTTCCTCAACCACCAGATCTATTAGAGACTTATATTTACTAGCTGGTGTCCAGCATCAGCAAGCAGCATATGTTAATAAAATGCATATAAGCTAAATATTGTGTTTCTAGGTAAAAGAGGTATTTGGGTTTGTTGGTCAGGATTTTTATCTGTATTAAAGTGATATTTGGTCAATTTTTGCTACCCCCTATGTTTGGGTTTTTTTTCACCTAAAGACCTGATGATGAAGACCTAGAGTGGTTTAGAGGCTCTGGGAAGGGGAGAGGGAAACAGACCATAAAGCCAGAGAGCATGGGTGCTGCCCACTAGCTCTGCCCGTTCTACTCTTGAAAGCAAATAGCATTGCGCAAATTGGCTCTTAAGCATTTTGGGGTTTGTTTGTTTGTTTTTTTAATGGGTTTTTTGTTTTTGTTTTGTTTTTTTTTTTTTCTAATTTAGTGCTAAGAAGAATTCTGAAACATCTTTACTAGGGGATGTTTGCATTCACCAGCAATTTGAGGACAAAATCCTTTTAGTACCATTTCAACTTTGCCCTTCTCTCCCGGTGCAATACAGACACTGATTTATCTACACTGGTGTTAAAGTAACGGAGCTACACTGAAGTAAAAATCTGGAGGTTCTGCAAGCAGCAGGAAGCATGTAACTTTCTGCAGCATTAGGACAGCTTTAACTTCTGCTTTTTATCTGTTTTTTTTACGTTGTGAAGAAATGAAGAAAGGAAGACAGAGATATGACTAAATAATCCATTTCACCCAGTTGAACACGCTTCCTATTTTTGGTCAATTCTGTGCTTTGTCTGTGTTTGAGAACAAATACAAATGAAGTACCTTTTAGGAAAAAAAAATAAAAATTATTTATATTAAAAATCCCTATATAGTTGCTGAAAACAAAAATTCAAATCAGTAACAAACCTGCTTCTTGAACCCAAGTACATTTATGTTCCCACAAACTAACATGGCCAAATTTCACTACTATATTCATAAACATACTACGAAGGACCCCAGCCTCTGTGGGGGCAAACATAAGAAGCAGGTGAATCACATAGCACAATAGAATAGGTAAAGATCCCACAAAAATTACTAGAATCTTCACTATTATCATTGTTATTTTTACGGGAAGGCTGATTGAAATACAAGTAGTGATTATCATCTGTATAAACACCAAAATTAGACTCACTGAGTCTTCCCTCTTGCCTGAGACTAAGGTTAAATCTGCAATAAAGAGCTTGTCTGCATATTCACAGCTTCAGCTTTGATTCTTTCCAACATTTTTGTATTTGACAAAAAAACACTTGTTTGGATGAAATTATCTTCACACCAATCTTTGTGTGGTAGAAAATATTTTATTTTCTAGTGTAATGATGCACTGCTATGGGTAATGAACGCAGCTGCCATTTTCTGGTGTGCCATCTAAACCTATGTGATGATGGAAAATTTCTCTATGCCAGCCTCCTTCGTCAATGGTCATACAGCAACCGCATGTTATTTCACCTGTTGATGGTGTATACCACTGAAATATATTTTAAGCAATGCCCACGGTATTAGTAACAGAACAACTCTCTTGACAAATGAGAAACACCTCGTCTCCATTCCAAACTGTCTCAAAAGGTTTCAGCTCACTTATGGATCAGAGGTGGGAGAAGGAGGTAATGAAGCCACACGTAACTGCCACTCTACCTGCCAAAAGTAGTTGGAAGATGAGTTTTCTTTACTTAAAACTGGCTGAGTGCCTGTCATCTCCTGCTGAGCCACCAACAGTTCATTTTTAGAGGCCATGGAAATCCAAGCGCCGTGCAGCACTCCTTACAACTATCCACTCTAATGAAATGCTCAGAGCTTGTTGCTTTGCTTACAGTAAAGTAGCTGTGGAAAGGCAAATGCTTCCTAGTACTTATGTCAGTAACCCAACAGAGCCACCTAGAAAAGTAAATATGGTGACAATACCTAACCATGGGTGGAAAAAATGAAAAATTATGTCTCTGTCTCAGCTGTGAAACAGTGTTGGAGCATTGCTTGTGTTTAAATATCAGCTGATGCTAAATATGTTTACCATAAGACAGATATGACTTCAGAAAAAATCCGTTAGCAGTATGCTTTAGCAATAAACACGTGCATAAGGTTGTGTTTACTTCTAGTAACTGTTTCTAAGCATGTAGTACATCACATACACACTGTTGTTTCTATGTATAAGTACTGTTAGCTCTTTAGATCTATTCAGCATTTTCATACCAGAGCATCTGATTCCATCCTTGAATTTTCAGCAAGACAATACCTTCAGGTATTGAAACAAGCCATTTAGACCTGTATGCGTGACATCTTTGTATTATAGATGCTCTGTATTTAGTAAAGTAGTTTTACTACAGTAAAGTAAGATGAAGTCAGCCCAAGGGTAAAGTAAGCCCTCAATTAATTATCCATATGGGATAAAACCCATTGTTTTTTGTTATTTCTATTAAGCATCACTCAAAAAATACTATACTATTCCTTTTAACCTGTACTACGTGTTTTGAAAGTGCCAGCGCCTCCTTTGTGTCACACACAACAGCGCTGGAGCAGCAAGGGGACTGTAAAGCCCCAGGTGTGCAGCTGGTGACACTACAGGCACAATAATTTAATTCCCGGGCAGTACGTGGTTGTTTTTTTTCTCTGGCTTGGCCCTGAGCACGACAGACTGGTGCATTATCTCCCCACCGCTGTGAATTAGCGGCAGTGAGGATGAACCTCCCTGACCGAGAGGCGAACGCCCGTTACCAAAGGCGGAGATCTGGCCCCGCACGCCCCGACACCGGGGCCTGTCCGCCTCGCCTCCGGAGCACGGAACTGCGGGGGCCGGTCCAGCCGGCAGCACAGTCTGCGGGTGAAACGCGGCCGGGGTCCGCGCCAGCCACCTGCCACCGCCCCGCCCGTGCGCCCACCCCCGCCGGCAGCGCCCGCAGGCTGCGCAGGGGGCGGGCGGTGCCTCCCCGGCCGCGGCCACTCTCCCTGTCCCGCCCCGCCCCGTACGGCAGGCCCCGCCCGCGGGGAAGGGGGCCGGGCTCTGCCCGCAGCTGCGGACCGCAGCGCCGCCCGCCTGCCTTACGGGCGCCTTCCCAGCGGGGAGGGAGGAACGGGAGGGCTTTGTCCCGGGCACCGCAGGCGCCCGCCTTCCTCCCGTGCTTGGGAGCACCGCCCTCCCCGGCGGCCGCAGCGAACACCGACCCCCTTCTCCCCTCCCCGCGCCGCTGTTGGTGGCCGTTAATGACGAGCGCGCGGCCCAGGCAGGGAACTGGGGCGGCCCAAAAGGCGCTGCTTAGCGCGGAGTCCGGGCGAGTGCGTAGTTGCACTTTCCCGGCCGGGGCCGGGCGAGTCCTTGATAAACCGTTCGGGAGGAGTTAGTGTCAGGGCTCCAGTGGCGCAATCGGTTAGCGCGCGGTACTTATACAGCAGTACAAAGCCGAGCAATGCCGAGGTTGTGAGTTCGAGCCTCACCTGGAGCACACAGCTTTTTGGGATAGAAAATGGGCTTTTTTGAGGTTTGACCGCACTCTGAGAAAAAAAAAAAAAAACCCAACAACTACGACAACAAAACCCCAAAAAAGTTCACGGAAAAATTATGCAGCCGTGGCGGCAGCCTGGGCTCACACGAGTGCACCCTGCTCGGCGGCGTGTCGTGGGGTGTTGGTGTGCCGCAGCACCTCAGCCTGGAAAGTGGCTGGCGGTGGTCACAGCAGCGCACAAAGGGACGGCCGGGCGGGGCTATCGGTGTCCACATTTGCGTGTGTGTGTTTGGTCGTAGGGTCAGTGCTCGAGTACTGACAGTAGTTTGGTGTGTTGGGAGCAGCCTGTCAGTGTGCATTTGAATTTTTTTGTACCCTTGTCAGTCTGCAATCGCTTTCCTGTAAGAGCTGCTCGTGTGAATTTGCAGGAAATAAAGGTTATTTAAAGCTGCGTTGTTTAATACCCGGTGCAAGTACATACTGATGGGTGCGGTGACTGCAACTGAAGGGTGACAAAATCTCCCCCTTACTTTGCCTCGTTGGGCAGCAACAGTTTTTGTAACTGCTCATTACCTTGGTAATGCTTTACAAATATGTGGTCTGTAGCAGGACGGAAAATAATTTAAATAATTTCAGATTTATTTTCATAACTTGAGGGGCCGCAGGGCCATGGGAAGAGGGCAGCTTCCTGAAAGAGAGGGCTGGGGGACACTGCCTGCGTGTTCAGGCCCAGGTCTCGTGAACATGTGTGTTAACATCCAACCTACTATTGCAACAGCGCAATTTGTACTGAAAAGTTCAGCGAGACCCTCAAGGTCATGCAGCCAGAGCAGTCTTTGTTGCCCAAATCAGCCCCTTAACGTCTGTGCTGCAGGTCTCATCTCCCTGAAGTGCTGCTTTAGGGTTTTTAATTACCACATCTTCCCTCCTCTGGCTGCTGCTTTGTCCCCTCTGAATTTTGCATGTTAATTTCAGTGACAGTGCAGTGGTGCCTGAAGCATGCACCGAATCAGTAGGAGGAAGCCTAAATCAGCAAGAGAGATCCGTAATATACTGAAGAGTAAATAAAATTCATCCTTTGCTTGCAGTGAGTTTCATGTTTTTTCTTCATGAAGGAGTGCCGTGTCCCAGTGCTGAGGGGTACGGACAGTACAGAGGAATATTTGCAGAAGTACTGGAAATACTAAAAAATGAAAATGCTGCTTTAGTGTAACTGGAAAAAAAACACCCCAACAACCAAACACTAGCAGAGGGAGAGGGACCCCATTCCCTGGACAGAGACCACTTTTTTCAGAAATGGACTAGGGACAGTGCTGCTCCCTCCTCTCTCTCCCCAGTGTGTTTCCAGGCACAGGCAGTGGCCTCTGCGCTCCCTCACCAAGGGGGACCCACTAGTTTGAGTTTGGAGTCGTGCTTTGGTGTGCTGGGCGGTGATGGTGCAATTTTTGCCAAATACAAGGTGCGTGAAGGGGATGATGTTTGGTGCTCTCGCAGCTTTTTTGAGGCTTGGCTCTGAGGTGCCAGAGAGCAGCCGGGACAAGCAGCGGGAGCTGCACGGTGCTACAGTGTTCTTCACAAGACCTGCTTCGTCCCCTTGGTCCTCCCTCGGCTTTTACTCCCACCCCAAGATGATTTTTGTCTTGCCTCTGAAAAACAAACCCCCTGTGGCAAGGCCACGTTTTCGTTTGTGCAGCAGAGGCCTCACCTCCTGATTGACTCCTGTGCCTGACACCTGAGAAACAGGGTCCAAGGTGGGGATTTCACACTAAAATCGTGCTGAACCAGGACAGTTTATGGGGATTTACTAAATTTTACTGTACAGACAAAGAATGTTATTCTCTTATGGGAGAAAATAAAGGGAGACGCTGCTGAATCATAGAATCATAGAATCATAGAATGATTAGGAAGCACAAGAGCTTCCCGACAGAGGCAGGGCTGTGAAACAAGATGGAGTAAAGCCCTGTGGAGCGGTGCAGCTCAGTGTGGCCCGGCCGTGGGCACCTGGGCAGGGCTGGTGCTGAGGTCTCCCCCCTGCCCTGGCCCCATGGAGGTGTTGCTGTGGGGCTGCACTGGGGAGGCCCTGCAGAGCCTGAGGAGAAAGGGTGCCATGTTGGAGCTGAGGTTAGCTAGTCTGTGTTTTATTTCCTTCCCCAAGGGGTGGCTGCGAGGAGGTGGTGGGTCTGGGTGTCTCTGGGGGAGCAGCCATGCCTGGGAGGGGGATGCAGTTTGGGCCTCAGAGCGGTTTCTCCAGGAGCAGTTTCTCCAGGGTGCATGAGGAGCCCGGCCTTGTGCGGCGCTGGGCGGGGGCAGCCATGGTGCCGCTGTTGTGGCCCTGCCAGCGCTGTTGGGGTGAGGTGTGGAGTGCCCTGGGCTGTCACTTGCATTTACAACATTTTCTGAAAATCAGGTGTTTTACAGGCATATGAAAAGAAAATATATGTTTTTGTTTACACTAAGGTGTTTTGTTATTGGGTTTTTGGTCCTAAGTTGCTGGTTAGTGTTTCAGTGCTAGCTGGCAGTGGCTTTTATATATATATATGTAAATGTGTACTTATATATATATGTATATTGATATATGTATATGTAAAGATACCTTTACACCATTATGGGAGAGCTCCTGATATCTGTGTGTGAGTGCTATCTTATTTTCTAAATCTTTAATGTGTGCAGGTGACGTATTTAGAAAACACCTGTATGTGAGTGATGCCAAGTGCCCGCTGGACTAATGTGACCCAGAGGGAGGTAATCCCTCCTTCTCCTTCCCCCTCCCCCCTCTTCCCCAAATAATAATAATGTGTTTCACCTGTGTCTCATTTTCCTTTTGAAAAGCAACTGCCAGAGCTTGTCTTCCCTTTTGAACAACTGCCCAGCATTTATTCCTCTCCTCTCAGGTGGTGGCCAGGGGAGTCCTGGCCTCAGCCTAGGGGCTGCTGTCAGCTGGTGAGGGGCTTGGACAGGCCATAGGTGCTACTGGAAGTGCCCTTGGGAGGAAAGGTTTTCTCCGTGATGAGTCTTTCACACTGCCCTGTTTACCTGGGAGCCTGCCTCTTCTAGCCTATGCCATGTTCTTTATTTCTCTATTAATTTGCCTGGTGTGGATGGTGTGCCTGCAGGGCTGTATCTCCCAAAGTCATCTGAAGTCCTTCCAGGATCAATTTTAAAAAGGTCCCTCTTCTTAAAATTTGTGTTGTTCCTCATTTAACGTTGATTACAGACTGTGTGGACACTACAGGGTTATTCTGGCTGCTTTGAGTTCCCACTAATTATGGAAAGAAAGAGGGCTTACCTGTAGACACAGTGAAACTGTACATGCATGTTGCTTATTGCTGGAAGGAGAATTTACAAAGATCTAGCTATTGCCTGATCTTGGAGAATTAATAGTAATCAGGTTAGGGAGCAGGCTTTGTGTTTATATGATCTTGCCCAAACAGGGAGTCGCACTGGAATGGGAGATGCAGGATCTAGGAGAAGGAAACACAGATTCATACAGGATAGCCTTTCCTGATGTTTATTTTTAAAAGGGGCAACTTTTGTTTCTGGCAAATTATCAGTCTTGATGTTTGTGAGGTGTTTAAGTTTATTTTAATCATTCTGGAACTTTCCATAATATTGGAGCTTGATTGAATAGCCTAACAAATGCCTGTAAAAGCTTGCGATAAAGACTTGGCCCAACAAATTGTTTTGAAACCGAGGTAATAAATATTTTTTAGTCTTAACTTTTACAAATAGTAAATAGCCAGTGAGAATCTGCTCTTCATAACTTTTCCAATAGATGGCACTGTGGTCCCACAAAGTGGAAAAGGAAAACCAAAGCAAAGCGTTCCCAGACATCCTAAAAATAGAAATCACTTGCCAAATGCTCCGTTGTGCACAGAAGAAAACAATAGGCAAAAATTCCAGCGGTTGCTTAGAAAACAAAGTCCTTTGGAGGTAGAGATGCATCAGGTTTTTGTTTAGCTTCCCCCCCACCCTTTGTGTGTAACATCTTGAGGATCTTTCTGAAATTAAAATCTATTGATTAGTTGTGTTCGGTGTTACAGAGGTGGTTGGGGTGTATCATGTGTTCAAGTCTGTATTAATTCAGTACTGTGTCAAAGTGCCAGCATAGCAGGCCCAGCTTAGATTCTCTTGAACAATTTTTTTTTTTTTTTTTTTAAAGAATAGCTGGTGTTAGAGGCTTTTGGGCATGGCTGCCTAAACTCCAGGTGGCTCCTTCCCATGAGGGTGCCCATGCTATGGAGATATTAGGCTTGAAATTAGCATTTGGGAGGAGAGGAACAAAATTAAAACCATGGGGAAGGACTCCTTTAAAACAAATAGAAATATGCTGCTTTTGTGAGGGAAAATATAATATAAGGGTGGGGAGAAAAAAAAAGTCAGATGGTTACATGGAAGCTTCCTTGGTGAAGAGAAGGTCTGAAACATGAAGGGGATAGTTGGGCTGATACGGGCTGACAGAAGGAGGAGAAGTGGGAAGAAAGAGAAATAATTCATATATTGCTCTCTGAAACCAGGAAGGAGATGTTATAAGGAGGGAACAAGAACAAAAGAGAGAGGCTAGGGAGACAAAGAAAAGGAGGGAACAGAGGAAGCAGGCAGAAGAATATGGGTAAGGAAGCTTAAAAAAAATAATAATAAAAGGGTCACCTGGCTATAGCTGTATGAATGTGTAGCCTAGGGCAGTGAAAGACAAATGAGTAAGTGGTAGCCAGTCAAGCCAACCTAAGATGGAGTTGCTGCAGAAAACAAATCGGCCTGTACATTTTGCTTGAGCAGAGTGAACACAAGAGTCAGGTTTTTCTTCTCTGTGTGTTTTCAGTGGTTACTTTGGTGTGGCGATATAATGTGCTCTCTCTAGGGATTGAAGCTGGTGTTGGGAGCTCAGCTTTCTGTTTTGGAAAAGGAAGGAAATGGACAATCAGTACTAGACTTTTGTGCCCATTTAATTTTCGTGCTTATGCTGAGTTTGCTGTGTTAGGCTCTGCTTTTAAGGTGGAAAAAGATTCTTGGTTTCTTCAAATAGTTTTGGTGCAGCCTAAATATTTGAAACCTTGGAAAAGTCTCAAAACACAGCAAAACAAACTAAGCCAGACCCAGAGAAAGAACAAACTGGGGAAGTGGCTGAAATGGAACAGGATAGTAAGAGAGTCTGTAATTAAACATTTTGGAGGAGGCATGCTCCCTGGAAGGAGGCAATTGACCCTCTACTGCCTTATTTAGTTGATGAGAGATCTTTATACACGGGATAGCAGATTTATGGTAGTGCTAAGAAATACTTCTAGAAATTTTACTGTGAAGTTATGCATATGAAGATTGTGGAGGATGATAATGCAACAATTTTGAAATAGTTTGTCTCCTGAAAAGACTAAAATTCTTAAGAGGCAGTTGTGCTGCAGATCATGTGGCTGTATTGTGTAATTTAGAGACTTCTGGCTTTGTGAAGAGAGTCAAATTAATCACAAATGTGAACATCCAAAATTATCTGCAAGGTCTCAGAGTCAGTTGACTTCACTGCTTGCATTTATTTTCTATGTATCCTATCCATTGAAATAGAGATGAAAGTTGGTTAACTGTACATCTTAATTTTAAGCAGTATTTACATGCTGTTTAAAGAAGCATATACATCTATACTTAACGACAGTCGTATCAGACTTGTGCCAGCATGTATGAAGGCCTTTTAATACTAAAAAGCTCTTAATAATGCAAATTTATGTAGCTTTGTCAGTGAGCTGCATCCTAGAAAAATGGCTCTGTCACTTTTGCGAAAACTTGTACATTGTTGTAGCAAGTTGAAAATGTCTAGAAGGGGAAATAGGCTTGCCTCATGTAGTGTTTAGGGGAGTTTTGTAGGAAACTGATGCTGGATTTGGGGGTGCTTTCAGCCAAGGTGAGTGGTGGTGTCTGTATTAAGTGCCTGGATCCAGGGTTGAGGGGTTACTCTTCTGCATGCTTTGGGCTGCTCTGCCTCTCTCTCCACTGACCTTTTTCTGCCCCACCTTCCCCTTCGTGGAGGGGCTTGGCCTCAATAGATTGAGGATTGCCTTGAAGCTGGCACTGTCTTTCGGAAAGCAAGAAGCACCCATTCAGATGCTTCCCTCCCCACCTGCATTTCCCCATACTCTGGACTGCTGCCTGAGGGGCTCAGCTTGTCTCCCACTTCGGTCAGGTGCTCTAAGGTTTTCACACTCGAATGTGAGGTCCATGTCAGTCCCCTTGTCTCAATGTAGCTGGGAAGGCATTCTATAAATCCCTGTGGAGTGGCAGGAGGTGCTATGCTTCCTGAGGCAGATCAGGAGGGGCTGTGTGGATGCAGATGGCAGTAGGGTGGTAGTGGCTTGGGCCAGGTTGGGGGCCAAGTCCTTTGTTGGATCCAGCCCTAACACCTCAGGAGGACTTCTTCCTTCTCGAGACTTGCAAAGCAAATTAAGCTTGGTGGTTGTGTCCTGTTGAAATTGATGCTGGTAAAAAATGCCTACATTCAGATCTGTTGAGATGTATGTTGTCTGCATATGTGTTTAAGTTCCTAAAGGCTTTGGAAATTTGACTGCTAATACTGAACTGTTTGCAAGGCCTATAGTAGCCTGCATTTTTTTAAAATACTGCTGTGACTGATAGGTGTATCTAATTGTGTCTGTCATTCTCATTTAGCTATTCTGTGCTCACAGTGTAACCTAGCCAAAAAATACTTAACTGCTACTTATTATGATAAACGAAATGTTTGGTGTGGCTGTGTCATTATTTCTTAAGTTCTTAATGTATAATATCTTTGAAAATCCTTTTTTTTTTTTTTCCTGGAGCTGGAGACTGCTGTTTCATGGGGGGTTCCCTGCAAGTGCTATGGTGTGTCTTTGTGTTTGAAGGCAAATTTGTTAATGGGGAATTAGGATATGTGCCTCATTGTCTTTAAGTTCCTAATAACTGGAGCCCTTTGACAGGATTCTCACAACACTTGGCCAAATTTTCAGAGCTGTTTAGGGATGCTGGCCTGTTGATGATGTTTCTCTACCTGCTTCTAAGTATCTGGATCTTGTAAAGGATATCTAGCAAACAGACTTCTTGTTGCAACTGTAATGCATTTGAAGTATTCTTGCAGGAGGAGCTTCTCTCATCTTAATACCTCTGAAAGTAAAACCTAAATGGTCAAGGAATCAAGACTGAGGTGACTGTTTTTGAAATGTAGTATTAATGTAAAATGCAAATGAGTGCATTTTCACTGATATTAGTGAATTTGCTTCATGTTCCATAAGAGGATAAAGATTGGCCCAAAGTAATGGGAAGTTTATGTCTGTCTGTGAGGAAACCAGGAAATTCATGGGGCTTTAAAGTATGACCCACTGCAATATTCAGTATGTGTGATTTTTGGCATGATTCAACAGTAAATACTAGTGGAAAACAGAAGCACAAATTATAGGGTAAATAATTCAGGCCAAAGAGAGGCCTCCTGCTTATGCACACATAGTAAAGGAAATGGAAGTAGAACCACAAAATACAATTGCTGGGAAGAACAGCAGCAATTTGGAACATTCACTGTTAAAACTGTGAAATTAATCTTTGTAGATGTCACCTGAAATCAGAAGGGTGTAATCATCTCCTTTGTATGTGTGAGTGTGCGCTGACCAGTAAATAGCGTGAAGACTGCTGCACTTGGCAGGCATCATTTTGGAGGGGACTTTCTGTTCTGTGGCTGCTGTGTTGGAGGATATAATCAGCATAATGCTGCTTTGGTAGATGATGAGATCATCTACCAAAGTACCAAGTTTGTGATGTGACTTAAAAGCTTTTTTTTTTTTTTTGGGGGGGGGGGGGGAGGGAGGAAGGGTGTCATTGGCCTAGATGCATCATGCACTGGAAGAAGAGAACTTTATACTAAATTGTCTTTCTCATTTTTCACTTTGCATTTTAGTATTTAAATAGGTAGCTTTAGCTGCTGACATAAGGCAGTGCTTGTCTTCTGTTCTATGCACAGAGCGCCACCTCAGCAATGTTCTTGAATGTAATTTTATATGATGATTTTCTTCCCTTCTGGCAGAGCCAAGGTAGTCTCAACAGATGTATTTGGTTAGCACTGGCTGAGTGATCTGGTTTCAGTTTGCTTCATTTGAAATGAGGAGGACCTTCAGAAATGAACAGTTCCCTTCCACAAGTGAGGTGCAAATTAAGGCAAATAGCAGAATGATCTGTTAGCACATTAACTTTTCTAGCTTGGGCTTCTTTTGTTGCTCTTGAAGTTTAGATTGCTTTGGCTTAATGTGTACCAGGCATTTTACAATGGGGAGGAACACTCCTGGTGTGTAACCTCTGTAGAGCCAGGAGCTGAGGATGGCTAGCAGTGTTGATCAGGTGTGACCCATGGTGAGCTGTTGCTTCAAGATTGCTTCCTTGTGCACTGTGATAATTACAAAACTACAGTTCCTCAATGTCTTCAGTGAATGCTAGTTTGCAATACAAGTAGAACTGTATTTAATCTTTGTATGGAATATTTCTACTTATTAAGTTGCATGTTTTCTCTGGAAGATAATCCATGGGATAATAGGGTGAAAATTCCTGTAGCTTACTGTCTTACTCTTAAATGACTGCTGGACAATGTAAGAAAGTGGGGTTTAAGAGTCAATTTGGAAAGTAACTTAGATTAGAAGTTTCCAATAACAATTGTGGTTTGGATACAGTTGAAATAAGAACAACACATCCAAATTCAATTGCACTTGCATTGGCTAAGTAATAGTCTTAGAGTAGATGTGAACAACATATTGGAGACTAACAAGCCATATCCTGAAAGAAAATTATGACTGATACAGACAAACTGGGGAAAAAAAACTAGTAGTGATAAGAAGCTATGAAAGGCCTGATCTTAGCTGTCCCACTCAATAAATATTCCTGAAAGGGTATTAGCAGCACTAGTAGTAGCAGTGTTTAGCCATCTGGCTTGGCTTCTATGGGAGCATAAGTTTTGGGTTGTTTTAAAAAAAAACACAACCAAAAAGAAAACTGGTGTTAGTGGAACTCCATCCATTGAAATCATAGGAGAATTCGGCCCAGCATTTTGATGTTGCAGTCCCTTGTGTGCTGTACAACCTGCCCGTGGATCTCATGTGATCATTTGATTTGATAGGGCAGATATTGTCTTGATGTTTATGGACCACCTAGTTAGTGGTCAGTTCAAGTTACCATGCATCAGTCTAACCATGCTGGTGATCTGCAAGGAACCTTGAGGTGGCGTCAGACCTATGAACTTTTGTCCTGTAGCACTGGTGGCTGCAACTTCAAGCTCGTGTTGCCCATTGCACCATGGACAAAACAAAAGAAAAGCTATTTCTTTCTCTTGTGTAATCAAAACTACTGTCTTTACTGTTTCCTTGGCTTGGAATTGTAAACATGACTGTTGATCTGGCAAAAATATTACTTTCTCATTCTTCACTGAGTGGGTTTTTATGACAGACTCTGAGTAAATATGTCTTTGCTGTAGCTTAGTGTCGCTGTTGACTGCATTTCCCACACGTTCTGTTTGTGTCTTGTTTTACTGATAAACTCTTTTCATCTTGTCTGTGTTAAACAATATAACATTCACAACTTATCAACTTAAGTGTAAAATGGCAGCTTACTACATCAAATTTTTTTGACAATTTATTTCCTAAAATTTAGCATTCTTTATACCATAAGAAAATGAAACTAAGGATGAATATTTTAACGTCTGAGCAAAGGCTTTTTTTGCCTTTTCTTCATGCTACTGCTGGAAATAAAACTGCCTTGAAATACATAGTTGATAGTATTTCTTGGTATGTGATTCATACCATAATCAAACTGACAGACATCAGTGGAGTACTTATGAGTTTACGCTTGGAATTAAGTCCACTAAAATGCTTCTGGAATCTCCTGGTAACTTCCTTTTATCTGTAAGTGGTGCAGCATGGTTCCATCATAATTACTGTGGAGCTGCGCCAAACTAGAGAATATGATTGAGGCTGAATTTTTTCATTGTATTTTTTTTTTTAAGAAATGAGAGATGGTAACAAAGAGGCATGCTGTGTAACATTTGTAATTTGATGAGTTTGTTTGGCCTTTATATAGAATAGACTTATTTCTTTTCTTCAATGTTCCCCATTAGATTGCTTACAATCTGCTCAAAGTGATTACCAAAGTACTATTCTAATGCAGTAGTGGTATATTATAATCCTGTTCTTGTTTACTTCAGTGCAACGCACAGACAAATCAGGCTTGTACTGTTAAGCATCTGTATCTGGTAAAGCCACGCATGACTAAACTTGGTGCAGTGTCTCACAACCTTGGTTTGTTTACATGGATAGGAATTGAAGTCCCTATTGACTCAGCTAAACCAAGTTATTTCAGATTTAAACTGGTAAAATGGGAACAAAAATATCTGGTGTGCACTCTAAGTGTTGTACTGAGATAAACTCTTTAGTCTCATTTATCTGAGAAGTGCCAATCAAGTAGCAGAGAACAAGGCATGAATGTCAGACTGCTTCATGGGAAATGGTTGTGCATGACAGACCATACTACGTGAGAGCTCTGTACACGTACCTAAATTTAGTTACCACAGCTGATCTTGATTAGAGTGAAAATAATGTTGTGATACTTTCATACGAATTTTTTTCTGCAGCAGCTTTTGCTAGGCAAACAACTTCAGTTTGGCCCACAGGTAAAAAATGTTGTCTTTTGGCAAAGTGGATATGAATGTTAGCAATTACAGCAGGCCACACCGATGACTTAGAGGACAATTCACTATTCCATTACTAGACGTGGGGAAATAAAAATCAGTTACACATATGAACTCTGAAGTTTCCCAACAAATCTACCTCCCTGGAGTGCCACCCTGGTAACTGAAACACCAGTCCAAGGTGCTGGAGGGCATGGTGTCCACCCTGACGTGCAGCTTTCATTTGTGTGCAGCCAAAGGAACCTGCAGGCTTGGATGCCCTATTCCAGACTTGTCACTATGCATGAAAGATTACTTTTGGGGCCTGCTGCTGACAAGGAGAACCTTTTGCAAGGCTATTGCACTGCATTGTATGCAACACATGGAAACATGTTATTACCAAGTATTGGGGTGGCCATCCCATTAGAGGGAAATAGAGCTACTGTACTTGGCTACAGTTGACCTTGTATCTGTATGCACAAATGCTTGATCCAAAAATATTTGTTACTTTTCTTCTAATTGATCAGATTAAATAGGTCTAAATAGCTTTAGTTTAAAAGCCTGTAACTGAACCTTTGGAAATAGTAATGAGACCACTAAGACAAACAATTTTCATCAGATGGCAGCATTGCACTCTGTAACTTTGTTTTTCCAGCAGTGGTTTTGCAACTCTCTACTATTTAGGTTGGTAGGAGGCTGCCAGCTAAGAAGTAATCCAAAACCACTTCTAAAATGTTTTGAAATACAGGTTTTAGTAGATTATGATAATTGGGTATTGTTTCAGACTTGGGCCTTTCATATGGAAAATACCACTGTGCTGCGTAAGAAAATATTATACTAAAAAGCAGTGTGAGTACACCTAAATCTTTTATGTTAAATAGTTAAGTTATTGTTATGAGACAGGGGAAGGCTGTATGATAGAAGTGTTCTTATTTGTAAAAATACTAGCAAATCACTTAAAGATGCAAGAGTTCAAACTGGAACCTTGTGTGTAGAGCTGTCAGTGACCTCCTGCATATTATGTCTTTAAGACTATAACACTCCCCCTTTCCTTTTTTTTAAAAAATATATGCTGTCTTTCCTAGTCCTTTTTGTACTATACCTTTTAAACAACATGCGGCCTGATCACCAGAGTCCATAACTAGGCAGATGTACAAGTGGACATGCCCTCATTAAAAGTTATCAACTGTTTGACAGTGTTCATAGGTTCAGATGCAATAGTTCATTTTTTTCTGTGAGAACTCCGTTAAGAATATTGCATTGTATACAAAGTACATGATTATACATTTAATCTGGTCAGTTTATAGTAATTATGGCAAAATTGCCTGCCCAACCTTCCCTGTTGATTCATGGGAGTTCTAGTAAGACAGTGGACGAAATTAAAGCTGTTCCTGCTACTAAAGGAAAAGTTCAGAGACCTCTTTGGAAAAAGAATCTTCTAGTTCCAGCTAGACATCTGGACAGCAAGTCATATGTACCTAATATACCTAATGCTCAGCTGCATAAGAAATTTCATTTTTCATGTATACTCATAGGGAGAATATAAGGCTGTTCTTAAGGTTTGGCACAAGATGCACTTTGAGGGTACTGCATTACAACTAGCTAGCACTGATGTAAATGGCAACACAAAACAGTAATAAATGGAAACTAGGTCAATCATTGCAGCTGTTCAGAAAGAGGTTAAAAAACATACTTCTCCTGCCCATTGTGCCCCTGCAACTGTTGGGTAGAAACAAGTCCATTGATATCAGTTAAATTACTGGTCTGTTTAGGAAGCTTTATGCCCCTACTTCAGAATTTGGCTTCAGAGTGAATGAAGAAACCCTTATTCCTTTTCCTTTCCTTTTTTAAATTTTATTTATTTATTTTTTTTCCCCCCCTGCAGGACAAAATAATCGTACAAGTAAAACCAAAGTTCAGGCTGAATCATTTGGGTTACACTCTGGTACAATTCTGTCTTTTGTCACACATGTGAACCACAATGAAAAGTTTGAATTATCCTGGTTTTTGCAGTCAAAATAGAATACTGCAGGTGCCAGACTATTTTGCCAAAATGCACAAACAGTTTTTCAGCTATACGATGTCAGGATGTGACCATCTCAGTATTCTGGAAAAAGCGAAGCATATGCAAAATTCACTTGAATGGGAGAATTTCAGGAATATTATCAGCATGGGAGTTGGTATTTTGAATGAAAGGGCTCCTGGCACTAGTCACATCCTCAGAACATAGTCTGGTGGTCAGAGCAGTCTAATGCACACTTTTTTTTTTTTTCTGTTCTCAAACCACATAAGGGTGAACAAAATTTGTGTGTTACGTACTGGAAATGTTTGGCAGGGGACTTTTGGGCCTACCTGGACTCCCATTGCAACTTGAGCAAAGTAATAAGAATTTGAATTAATTTCCTGTTTTCATCAACAGTTAAATGGAGCTTGTATAAGCCTGTTTAAAACAAAGAACAAAAGCAAAACAAACAAAAAAAAGCCTGGTTAATGTTGCAGGAGGAAGTAGTCTGAAAAGATTAGCAAACAATATTTGATCCTTTAAAGGTGCCATTGAGAGACTGGGATTCACTGCCGGGTATGCATGTACTGTGAAAGGGTGTTATTAGTTATCTTTCATCTTGGTCACATTTTAAAGCTTTGGCATGAGGATTTTGGATGCTTTGAGTAGAGTCATCCTTTACTTTCTGGTCTCTACAGTTAAAGACAGTATTGTATTCTCATGCAAGGGACCAATGTGTGCTTTGTGAAAAGCAGGCAGTGTTTCTCTTGGGTAGTAACATCCCCCTCCCCCAAAGCGGCAGTGGGGGCGGGGGGGAGGTCTTTGTGAAGCTCTTAACTGTATCTGCCTGTCCAAAGATTTTGCAGAAAGCCAGATTAATGTCAGGAGGTGTTTTTTGGTCTTGAAATTAGATCAGACCATCCATTTCTCGTGTCTCATTAGGTATTAAGTTTGTGAGATAAGTCACTTGCTAAAACAGCATTCACAAATCATTTCAGAGTGTTGCACAAAATCTTTTTTTTTTTAAATAAGATATAAACACTCTTAAAAAAAACCCCCTCAAACAAAACAAACCCCCTAAAATCCCCTAAAACCCAACCCAACCAACCAACAAAACCCCCCACCAGCCCCCAGAAGTCAGGTCTCTGAAAGACTTGTCCTTCTAGCTATGTGGATTTTCTTCCTTTTCTGTGCTGGAGTTGAGCAGTTCTGGGGAGGGCAGCCACTTTGGCTGTATTTCACTGTATACTGCTCTGGTTTTGGAACAGCATTTTATATCCAGAAAAGTTGCACCACAACAACAATAGGCTTAATGGTGGATTAATTCCTGCTGTCACTTCAGTAATGCTGTAGAGTGTACCCTGAAAGATGAAAATAATCTTCCTCATCTGTAATATGCACTTATTGGTGCTTTTTTAGGATTGAATGACACGCTTCTGGTGTGCTTGAATGACTGTTTTCATATTTTAATGAAACACTGGATTTTGTTACTCTGGTCTTCCAGAGGATATTATAAACTGGTTTATCTTTGAGATACTGAGCAACACCTACTGTGAAAACAAGTGGAATGTGTGGATATCTAGAAGTTCCCCAAGTCCTCCTTGCTGGTGATGTGGCTGGCAGTAATTAAGGACTGATCCAGATCTCATCATACCGTGGGGGGAGTTCTGGATGTGTCATTTAGGGGTTATGTACTCTCAGTAGGACAGGAGATGCCGTTAATTTCTCTTTTAGTACTCCTAATGAGTGTATTTGTGGTGGGGTGTTTTTTTAATAGCAAATAAACTCGCAATTTTGAAGGCAGTGAGTCTGATCTTTGCTAAATATCTTCTTAGTCGATTTCCTGAATACAAAGTAAGTGTTCTTTATTTATGTGTTCAAGAAAATGGAATAAAAGATGTTTTCATGTGTTACAGCTCTATAAGAGCTATTTGCATATTGTATACATTTTAGAAGGAACCTATTCAAATAGCTATGTAAACTATTCAGAAAGGCTCCCTTGGGCTCTGTTGTTTGCTTTTATAGGGCGGATAATTTAAGAATTGTTTCTTTTTAAAGGATTAACAGCTTTAAGAAAGTGCTTTCTGAAGAGTTGCTTTTGTTTTCAAAGTGGGACAAATTTGGCTGGCAGACTGGTTTCAAAGCATCTCAGTCCTGGTGTACTTTGGAACTGGCCTAAAGAAATTATTTCTTGACCTGTAGAGCTAACGCTGCTTCTTCAGAATAAACCTTTTAAAAGCCTGCTTGGAACACTCTTTCCAGCGTTTAGAATAAGGAGAGATCCTTATAGATGCTAAAACAATGAACTGGGCTGGTAATTTTACATAAGTTTAACGTACTGAAATTTGATAAATATATTCACAGAACTCAATCTATCTTATCTTGCTGGAGAGAGTAAATTGTAGCATTCTGGCATTTTTGTGTGTGTTTGGCAAAAACTGTTTAAGGACACAAGGAGGAATGACAAGATTTGTAGACAGAGGTTATGTCTCAGTAGTTGGGCTGGTACAGGTAAAAGCAGCCACGCTTTCAGGTAACCAAGGCCCAGCATCTGTGTGTGTGCAGAAAGCATTAGGCTTCAAAGCTAAATACAAAGGGGAACGTGACTGATGAGATCCTCTCTGCAAGAGGGGCCCTTCCATACCTCTGGAGCAGAGATGACACTTGAGAAAGAGGGGTGATAATGAGGAGGTAGCTGTTTTGGTGTGTGAGGGGGTTCTGACATGTGAAAAGGTATACAGTTTCTGTTTGGGAATGGGGGAGAGGCTGCATGCAGGAAAGCCAAGGAGACATGTCATACCTTTATTGAGTGGGATGCGTAGTATCCAGTAAAGCTGTGGCTTTCATTTTCCAGGATTACTGGTCAGTGTAATAGCATGAAGTCATGATGCAATATAATATTTGAATCAATGTTATTTATGTGTTACGGAATGAGAAAACCTAAAACATTTTTAAAACATCTATATTCCACTCTTCAGTTTGGTGGCATCAAGGAAATTACTTATGCTGTTTCATCTGCAGCAAGAAAACTGTAATAATCATCACTGATGGAAGAGTCTGGTTGGGAATCTGGTGCTGCGTACAGAAATTGTCCATCTCATTCTCAAAGAGAGCTGAAGTATAGGAGTGTTTCGTTTTTTTTCAAATGGGAAAAGGGATAACCACCTGGAGAGGATCAACTTTTAAGCGTTAGCTTTCAGCTAAAGCAGTAGGTCAAGCTTGTTTCTGTGGTCCTCTTGTCTCATCTGCAGACATTGTCTATGCATTAGCTCTGCTAGTGTACTGCTATAACATCCCACAAATATTTAATGGATTTATCTTATAGCATCCTTTAAAACAAAGACATAATATTCCCTTCTTGCTGATGGGGTAGGCGAAAGGAAAGGTATCTTTAACTCTTTGGACTCAGATGGTTAGCATGTTAAACTTTTCTGAGCAAGAACAGAACAAGCATTATAAAATACAGTATTTGCTTCAATGTGGGCTTTTTTTCTTATTACAGTTTTAAAATCTTTCAGTTGTGTTATGCTGCAGCCTGCAGTTGTACGTAAAAGTTGCAGTGGAATAAGAGTAACAAAAATAATATTTATCACTCTAGAAACAGAGGTTTTTAAAGTTGTATTTGGATGACTGCTTGCATCTTCTGAAACATCCCAGTTACCAGCAGGAAAGCATCTTTATGGCAAAGACTCAGCTTCTAAATGAGAAAATGGAGCATTCTGTCTCAGTTGTGTAGTATGAAAGCAGGGAGCATGAACTTAAAGTGAATTGCTCTGGAATTTGTTTAGCCCTGTATTTTAATGTGATGTTTTTAATATCCAGACTATTTGTTTTAAAGTCTTAATAAAGCCATGTCTCATATCTAACTTCAAGCAATCTGAAACTCTTATCATTAGGACTGTAGAAATATGAGGCTATGCCTACGCTGTTATCCTTGCAGGATATGGGAACTTAAAACCTTATCTGAACAGTGAAATTGTAAATTGAGATGGTGAATTTGTAATATTGGATACTATTGTGGCTGATTTTTTTTTTTTTCTCCCCCCCCCACCCTCCTGGAGTTGCATCAGAGTAAACTGTTGTGTATAGAGAACCTTGTTATAATTGTATTACTTTCAACCTTCATTGCAATTTATACCTGTATTCCTTTTTCACGTACATGAAATTTTAAGCCATTGCCATCTGATAGGTGCTTGGGGTAGCACCCATTTCACACGTCCCTTTAAGTGAAAACAACAGCAACAAAACCCCTCCAAAAACTTTAAGGAATATGTTCCCTGACAAATAAAAGAGCATTATGCCACCCCCGTGTCAATTTTGATATTTAGTTCTGAGATTTAATTCAGAAAGGGACAAGGGGAAGTGCTACTATGAAAAAATATGCAGATCTGAAGCCTCAGCAAATCTCGTGGCTTCACACATCTACAGAGCCAAGGGTTTCTCAGAAATAGGAGTAAGAACTCTCTTCAGCTTAGTGAAGCAGGAAGATCCAGCTGGCTTTCCGAGAGGCTGTGGAGTTTCTCTGTTCTGAGTTTCACTCTTCTCTCCCTGCAGGTAGAAATCAAAGTGGATGCAACAGTGATTGCTGCATTTGCCACAGGCTTCTGCTGCAGATAGGGAAACATATGGGGGCTAACTGACTTTTTTTTTTCCTTTACCATACTGCTTTAAGAGGAAAATTAGATCATCTTATTTGACTGGCATTATTGTTACACTTTTTTTCCAAAAGAATTAAAGCAGCTTCCCAAGATCCAGTCATTCTCTTGTTTCCAAGTTACATTTTTCCTTTCTTCTAGAAAAGAAACAACACACAGCCCTTTTTATAATCTCAGTGCATGCTACTGGATTTATCAATGCATGTGCTCTGCACCCTAGTGCGTGGTGGTCTTAAGCTGTGTCTTTTCTGTGTGTTTTGGGTTTTTTTGTTAGCCAGTTCAGGTACCCTGATACATAGTTCGAAAATTCAGAAAAGGAAACAGAGCTGCTGATTCAAAATCTTTCATACTGCTTAATTTTATTCTAACTCAGTGAGAGTGTAATATATATTTGAATCTATATAGATTTGGGGGGGGGGGGGTTGGGGGCAGTCATCTTACCTTCCCAAATAAAAGAATCCAGCTGAAAAGTGGAGCCCTCTATTATGCAGTTTTATTTTTCTATGTAACCCGTAATACAGCTTTGATAAATTCAATGCTTACTCATCTGTTCTGTGGACAATGGTACTCACTTCAAGACTTATGACTCTAAAACATTTAGTTTTATGTTAGGATTTCATCAATGTAAAAAGCTCTTAAGGAGCTAATAAATTATTATTTTTGCTAATGGTCTGTCCAAAAGATTAGAAATTAAATTTGTAGAGTTCTAGTCTCTCTGAGAACTGATAATCATTTACTTGACACTATCTTGTATGCATTAGAAGAAAATCTTTAAAAGGTCAGTTATCCTCTGACAGAGGAGTTGGTAAGATATTAAAATAGACTAACATAAGCCAGAGCTGGCAGTGATTTAAACTTGGGGTAGGTAATATTTATGAGACTTCACAAATGTCTAAGCAGCCCTGCCAACTTATTACTTATCCTTTCAGTCCCTACAAAATTAAAGTTGTTTCTTCAATGTTCTGGCACTTATGGCCTATACAGAAATGTTCATTTCTGTTTATTTTTACAGAAAGCAATTTCTCCAGCTTCTATGAGAGAATGATCATGATGGGATTAGGGTTTCTTTTCTGAACTCTTTTTCTTTCCAAAATCCTCCAGTTACAATTACAGAATGTTCTGGTTTTTAGTCTTTTGGTTTTTCCCCTTTCCTCATATGATTCCAAGCAAAACTTATTTTCGCATATTTGTTTTATGGTAATACCAGTACTGTACAGCCTTTCTGGCTAGTACCTTTTCAGTAATGAGCCTAGTGAAGTCTAAAACCCAAATTCATGGAAAATTCTGCTGGAAAACCTGAGAGTTCATGTTTCTGGTTTCTGCATCCACTGGAGGTATTCTGTAGAAAGCATCTGAGATGAAATAGAGGTAATAGGATGTTTGCCTCACTAATAACTCTGTTTTCTTTATTTCCCTGAGCTATTAATTTGGATTTGTTTTATAAACTCTGCAAGCTAGTTAATGGTCCTGTGTTGAAGGCCTAAGGGTTGGCAAGGAACTGCCACGTGGCTATTTGCGCTGGCTTTGGGCTGCAGTTCCCAGTCTTCCTGCAAATCTGGTTTCCTTAGTATAGCATGTCTCAACAGCTGAGTAACCATAATGTGCTGGTGCTGCACTGGTGGAACAGTTGGGCTACCAGTCAGATATCCTTAAAAGAGAGACCAAGCAGCACGGGTGAATGTGTATGGCCAACGTCCTGAGCATCAGCTGGCCACAAATCCCGCTGCTTTGGTCTGTGTTCTCCATAGGTGCCTGTGTGCATGCCATGGTCAAAGAGCAGTGGCAGTGGTGCAAGTCACCTTCACAGACATGGTAGTTTTTGTAATTGCAAGCGAATGCATGTCTTGAATACAAGATCTCTGAAATCTCAAAGTTTATAGAAGTTGAGGGTGCTCTGAGCAGTCAGCAGCATTTACTCTTGAAGCTTTTTAGTACCAGTTGGAATCTCTGGTGATTGTGTAGTAATTGTCAATACCTGTCTGTTCTAAAGTTTCTGGATATAGATAGACAGGTGACTTAAAGAAAACATGAATGAAGAAACAGAATGAAACCATCTTTGGATGGTAGTGAGTAACATCTCTGTATTATTAAATATATACATATGTGTGTATAAAAGTAAAGCCTGTAATGATGTGAGCAAGAAAGAGCTTTCTGACCTGAAGTGTTTCTAACCTTTTCAGCTGTGCATTGGATTAAATTTCCAGTACTGCTGTACTGTATCTTTAGGGCTGGGAAAAAATGCAAGTGATGCTCTTCATAGACAGCTTGGTCTAACCAAAGCAGAGCAAGCTGGTTTAGATTCAAATGTAACTTCCTTATCTTCTTTCAAAGCATTGTATTCTGACATACACTCTGTATTTGTGGAAAACTGGTGCTTCTCTTTCTCTGGCAAAACCCCATTGACCGTAATGCAGTTATCCCAGAGAAATTATGGACAATGCAGACTCTAATTTAGTCAGACTTGCTGCTAATCTTGATGGAAAGCAGAGGGACAGACAATAAGTCCTTTCTTAACCTGTGATATTAATGTTCGTATCCATTTCAACATAAAAAAGCCCATTGTTGGAGTGATTGGCTTTGCTGTGAAAATCAGACCAAGTTGCAGTTATATCTCTGTTTTACTTTAAAAAGTGAAGTATTGAAAATACAGCTTTGCATTAATATATGCCACGAGCACCATGCTAGTTTCTTTTATAATATTTCTCTATGTTGGATGCAAACTGCAAAAGAAGCAGCAAAATGAGAACCAAATATTTTATCACCTCAGACATAGGACCTGGTGCAAGGAGGAGCTGGGGGAATTTAAAGAAATAAAATGATGTCTAGTCGAAACTTGATGCTCGGATAAACTCCAGTGTCTGTTCTAATGAAGCCTAAGGGAAATTAATTTGTACAGGTATTTCTCTATATCTTAGGCAAAGGGAGAGAAAACCAGAATGTGTTAGTGGATTCTTAATTTTCTGTGTGTACACACTTATGTCTCCTCAAATTTATTTCTATTATGCAGGAGGGTCACGAGTGGCACTTCAGCTGGGTAGGAAAAAAGTTCCCATTTAATGAAATTTTGAATCTCTGTACATTTAAGTGTCTTGGTCTACTTCACTTATTCCCAAGTCCTTCTGTTTAGGTTAGTGACTTTTATTCTTATCACTTACTACAATGTTTAAACTTAGAAGTTGTATAAATAAAGATTCATTTGAAAAAGCCAAACTGATTGTCAGAACTTTTTTCTCAGTTTGAGAAGTCATAATTTTCACATACAGACTCATGATGAAAACTATTTTATCCTGGTTTGCGATAAATCAGCAGTTTGGGGAAGCAGAGAAAGAACCTTGTATTCACCTTAAACTGTTCTATCTAGTTTGGATTGCAGAGAACAGTATTTAACAGATCTATGAACTACAGGTTTAATTTGTGTTTGTGTGGTTTTGTGTTGGTTTTTTTCCTTTCTTCCTTGGATGTAAAGTCATAATGACAAACAGTATTATTTCCGTTCTTGGCATATGCCACATGCTGCTGGAAACTATGCAACAAAATGTAACATTAACATTTCCCTGACACTTCCAAAATTAAACAAAACCTTTGGGGGAAGGAAGCTTCATTTTAATTTATGTATTCCTCAGCTGTCAGGCTAGGGAGCGAGGGTGGACACCACCCATAGCAACTACTTTAGCCAAAGTTATTTCTAGTTTAATACAAGTACAAAGTCAAACTTGATGAGAAGGCTCAAACAGTGATTTTTAAATTTTTTTTAAAACATGGTAAATATGCATTTATCACCCTATATCGACTATGTTCTCCAGTATTCTATACTTTTTGATAGAATGAGACTCTCAATATCTTAAACACTGGTAGTTTGTGGATTATGAAACATAAATCTCATTTGTATTTCTTAATGGGAGTAACTGCCAGTGATTCCCTGGATATTCCTTGGATAGCTAGGCAATTTTCTTTATTCAATCAGGGTGACTGGTTTGTATTTCCTCAGCCTGGTAGGATGGACTTTTAGATTTGCTGGCTGTAGAGCAAGGCATATCACGAGTCACCTTGAAAAGGAGGGAGAAAGTCTTAGAGCAGACTGGTGGGGTTTTTGGTTGGATTTTTTTCTTTCTTTCTTTTTTTTGTCTTGTCTGTGCAGCCAGGAATGTGTCCATTTTATTAGTTCTCATGTCTGCTGGAGTAGGTCTGTCCAGAAAGCAATTTGCAATTCATCTTGTACTTAAACCTTATTATGTTCCTGGACTGAACTCACCACAGAGCTGAAGCTCCATTTTTAAGATAGTAGGTAGGTGGAAAAAGTAGACTGTCTACATAATAAATATAATTTAGCTAATATGGTAAACCCCAGGCTATCATATTTCACTCTGAGAAATATGCTGCTGTCTTACTCCTGTGTACCAAACTCTACCAGCATGCGTTCACTTCATATGAAATGTTATTGCTTTAGTGTATTGCTTAAATTTGCTGAAGACGTACCTGTGCTAGTTCCGTGGCTGTGTCACAAAGAGATCAGTGAAGGTTCCCTTGTAACCTCTCCAGTTGTGGCCCACACCTGCTTGTGGTCTCAAACACTGACTTAACGGAGGTTGCAAGGTTTTCTGAAGAAGTTGTACTTCTCCCTAGAACAGACCAGCTATATCTTCCCCCCCCACCCTTCTTAGTAGCATGCAGTAGCAAGAATCTAGGCTGTCTTGATGGTGGAGGGGGGATTCACTGGAAATACAAGCCACTCACCATGGCAGAGTAAGGGAAGTAACAGTGTTTGGGCAGCAGAGTTATTTGAAGTACATCCAAGTTTCACTCCTGTGAAATCTCCTGTTAACCTAAATGTTCTGTATAAGGAAGAAACTCCAAGTTGCCTACATTTTGTTGAAACCTTGGCACAAAATTCCCCTTTGTGGGTTTTACAGCTATGTGCAGTAACATGACATCTGTGCTCCCTCCCACTTTCTGACTTCTAGACTTCTAATGCCCTTTCCCATGATTTTTCTCTTTTTTTTTTTTTTTGGTTGTTGTTGAGGTAGTCTTTAAATGAACACTGCATGAAGGTAAGCTCTAAAATACTTTCTCTTGCTCTTCCTGACCGAACAAGTTTGTAAGGAAGACATTGAACTTCAGGTCTGTTCAAGTTTGCAGAGACATACAAGGTATTTTGTGTCACAGCTGCTATTCACGTTTCATCTTTTCCTCCAGAATAAATTTGGTTTAGGCTGCACATGTGTCTAGACTGTGTTCCTTTAGGCATTGATTTTTTTGAAAGATATAATCACAAGGTTTTGGGTTGTGATCCTACTTTGTGTAGAGTTCGTGCCTTGTTGATGAGATATTAAAATCTTTGCTGTTCTTCATAGTGCATGAAAAGAAGCTTTTGCTTGCAAGGTGTGTAAGCTAATGGTACATTTTATGTCCTTCCTTAATTTCAGTTTTTCTGGGAAGACTTGTGAATTAATGAACAAACTATGAAAGAGCCAAGAATCGTAAATTACCTCAAAGGAATTGCAGAGCACCATGGTACATCAAACAAATTTTCAGCCAGCTCTCTCTTTGTATAAGCAATAGTGGGTGTTTCCTCTCCAGCATACTTCTGTTCTAAATTTAGGGATATAGTGTCTTATTCACATATGTGGAAATTTTTCATTAAATTTCTCTTAACGTCAACGGATGTCAGGTGGGGTCCAGTAATTCCATGGCACAGCCAAGAAAGAATAGATCCCTTTAGTCTCTTTACTTGGATGTTGGATTTTAGCAATAGGCATTGCACGCTGTCAGCCAATTTCAGTGCTGATGCCAAAGGTTTTCAGCCACAGAGGTAGCCTTGAAGATGACTTTCCTGAAGTTCAAAGCTCCTAAAATGTTAAAAATAGCTTTCCAAACAAATTATATGGTAATGGCAGCATTCCACTATCTCTCTTGTGTCATTTGCTAGTTACCCAAATGAAAGGGGAAGAAGGTGGCATGGAGACAACCACAGTCTCACAGCAGCACGCAGTGTGTCTATCCATAGCTTTCCTGTTCACAGCTGAATTGGCGCTTCTGAATTTGCACCGTGTTAACAGTATGTGCTTCTGGTTTGGCATGCTTCGTGAAGGATGTGGCAGACTACCTCGGAGGAAGATGCCTTCTGCTAGAATTACTTGTGCTTTATGGCTTGCCAGAGAAGCAACTTGTGAAATCAAGACTCTTGCAAGTTGGTAGTGAGTCACGTAATGGCAGAATGCTCGTGTGCTTTGTGATTCAAGTGTTTCAGGCAGACGCAGTGAATGTCTGCCTTGCTTGCTGAAATCTGTTAGTGATATGTGACAATCTAAGTACAGAGGTACTTGCGTTTGGGAAAATTGGGGTATGTTATGAAATACGTTTAATATATTCAGGCAACTACCTAACATAAATATACTCCTTTAAGCTGTTCCATATCTCAGAAAGAGCTGTAATGTCTGCGAACTTGCTCTGTATCCAGACCAGCAGTGCTGCTAAGGCTGTAAAAGCTCAGCAAGTGCCATCACTGTGGAATGAAACACCAGAACTGAATGTACAGATAGAGAGAGACTTTCCTTTATTCTGTCTGTGAAAGTCAGGCCCTGTCCTCCCTGTGCTGCATAAATGTGAACCTTTAGGGACAAGAATTAAAAAAAGAATTCTAGAGAAGATCAGGGAGACAGTAGTCAATGGCTGAATTAATGTGTGCCTCAGGGCTGCAAGAGATACCATATGGAAAATCTACCCCTCAACTTTGCAAGAGCAAGCATATTTAAAAGAGAAGTGCTTGGTATGTTGCCCAAACTTGATATAAAATTTTGAAGAGGTTACTAGCGAACAGAGTGGATTGAGCAGTTAAGTCTATACATAGTGATTACTTTTTAACATAAAATTCTGCAGCTTACAATGTAGATGCTCAGTCCATTCAATTAAAAGGGGAAGAAGGTGGTTAGTAGAACCAAGTGAAGAATAAAGACTTTGAAACAGCTTCTGCAAAACATTCAGATAGGTTAAATGAAGCACACAATCATGCTGAAACATCTTCAGAAAGTAGCCAATGAGTTTTTAAGTCATTTGGCACACATACAAGATTTGTAATTGTAAATCTGTGTAAATTGTATAATTAACTGTTATCAAGCTGTCTATGGCTCCATTCATTAACTTCAGTGTGAAATTAGTTTGTTTTTAATGCTATATTATATCCTGATAAAAAGAACCATCAAAGTTACTATTATTTGGAGACATAAATGCATACTATGAAAACTGAGTTTGGGTTGTGCAAGATTTGCTGAAGGTTTGCATGTTGGCACTCAGTCCATTAACATAAATATGTTAGCTGCAGTATTTTCAGTTTAAGGTCATGGTTGCAAAATTATTTACAGACTTCTCTGTGTCTATTGAAGGGGTTGGTGGGGGGGGGATGCCAGCAGTTGGCAGTTTCACTGTTCTTGCTAACTAGGCTTCATGTCATCAAGAGTACCATTTAATATGGCTTCCACTATAGCAATGCAGAATAAGATCAGAGACCAACACAAAACATGCTCAAAGTCATTATTTTCACTTGAAAATATGTTTTTCATGACCATGATAATACTTGTATGCGTAGTAATGACAAGGCTTCTGTTTTGTATCCATGAACAATGCTGGGACTTAAGGAACTGCTTTGAATTTTAAAATTAGTTAGTCTTAATTAAATATAGACAATGAAGGGAAGAATGACCTTTTTTAATGTAACTTCACTGACTTCAGGTCAACCTCCTTAAGTCTCCTATTCATGTTGAAGTCGTTAGAATTTTGTTGGATTAAGTTTTGTTTCATATAAACCTATTAATAAACCCCTGTGCTCACTCCACCCCTGAAAACAAAACGCAACTAAAACTGTAAGGCACACAATGCACATCTGAAGATTTCTTTTATGAGTTGAATCCAGCTGTGTTTTTCAGACTTTTTTTTTTTCCACGGTGCGTGTGAGACTAGGACTTGACCAAAAAGTCATTCTACAATAGGAGGCTTTCAATGAATTTGCTGAAAGCTGCACTGTATGTATAGATGTGGAAGAACAGGGAGGTGAGAGAAACCCTGAAAAAGTATTATGCCACTGCAAGAGAGAAATTTGGTGTCTCAGAAATCCTAGAGGCAGTCTTTATTATCTTCAATTGGCAATAAGCACAATTCACCTATAGTAAACTAATCTGACAGGTCAGGAAACCTGAAGGCTTCTAATGCTCGTAGTGTAGGCTTTCCCCCTACCTCTTCCTCGGTTCATCTGAGGAATACATTTGGGACAACAGTAAAGTCACTTTCTTTTTAAATGCAATAAATACTTATTTTGTTTTCTGTTCTCTCTACAGTTAAGTGGGAGTTAATTTGGTTTTAGGTATGAGTGACACCTGGATTGTAATAGGCATACACTTAGACTTAAGCATGACTAAAAACCTGTATTTACTTTTCAAAGAGTACTTGTGTTCATAAGTGTACCCTTATGAACACACTAGAATTTTTTAATAGAGAAGTGATCAAGCACACAGATGGTCAAACGTGAATACTGAGGGGTCACCTGCAACCCACCTGACAAGGAGAGAAGGTGGATGTGAAGTGCATAAAGCATAACACGTTTATAAGTACGTTTAAGATTCAACTTGGTGAAAGCTGTGCAAACATATAAATGCATGCTAGAATTATTAAAACAAACGCATGCAAGGCCAGGCTGGCTGGGGCCCTGGGCAGCTTGCACTAGTGGTTGGCAACCCTGCCCACAGCAGGGGGGTTGAAACTAGATGATCTTTGAGGTCCTTTTCAACCCTGGCCATTCTACGATTCTATTGAAAAAAAACCAAAAAAAAACCCCAAACAAAACAACAAACCCCCAACAACTTACTGATGTGTATTTAAACCAGAATTCAGTAGGATTTCTAAGGGAATTTAGCACTTTAAAAACAGCAGCCTTTATATTTAGGCTCCTTAAACATGTTTTATAAGCATCTTGTAATGAAGTTGTTGATCTTTTTAGTTCATCTATGGTAGCACTAAATCTTTTATGCTTGAATTCATCCATCTTCTTGCAGGAAAAATAGAAGTTGTCTTTTGTGAAATGTCTAGTAAGTTGCCACATGTTGAACTGGTGGAGAAAGAGAAACTTCAAGATTTGAATTCTGACCGGATTGTGTGCAAGGCTATCAAGAGATACTCTGAAAGTGTATCTTTGTTTTTAAATGGGTTTTAAAAAAGTTAGTTATTTAAAAAGAAGCATTTTGGCAACATTTCAAACATAACTTGTAACTAGTATGTTACTTGAATTAGAAAGTGGACCAGACTTCATATTTTTTAGAATTTCATATTTCTAGATACATTAAGAATAACAACTTATAGAGTAACTTTCAAGATCATGAGCTTCCCCAATTTTTATCTGTACACTGTATTTAAAAAAAAGTCAATAAAGTCAAAGTCAACATGAAATTGTTGTGGAAAAGTACCATGCCTCAGATTCATTATCGGGATGGGACACTGAACAGTGCCAAAGCAAAAAACAACTACTTTCTTTGTGGGATGTACTTATGCGGTTGCTAAGGAAGGGCTAGAAGAATGGAGGAACCCTTGTTCTTGTGTGAGCACCACAGAGATTCACTTGGCATGAGAATATTATTGTTCAAACAAAACTGCTACTTTTCTTCAGGCCAACTTGTATAGGTATCTCCACCTGCTGTACAGCATCTTTATTCAGAATTCATGAGTGATGCAAAATAAAGGAGCTGTATGAATGAGTCCGGCATTCGGGTATAAGCTAAAAGAGGGTAAATTTAGACTAGACATTAGGAAGAAATTTTTCACTGTGAGGGTGGTGAGACAATGGAACAGGTTGCCCAGGGAGGTTGTGGATGCCCCATCCCTGGAGGTGTTCAAGGCCAGGCTGGATGAGGCTTTGAGCAACCTGGTCTAGTGGAGGGTGTCCCTGCCCATGGCAGGGGGGTTGGAACTTGATGATCTTTAAGGTCCTTTCCAACCCAAATCATTCTGTGATTCTATGATTCTCATAGCCTGAACACAGGTTTTTTAAGGTTCTACTGATTTGTGGCTTAACTGGGAACTCTAATAATTTTGACTCACTGAAGGCTTTCAGGAAGGAAGTGGTCAGTTCTCTAGGATGAAAATACTAATTTATTAAAAGTCTCCCCAGCTTTATGACATGGGCTAAGGACCCTATAGGTACTTGTTCTTCATCTACTGAGATGATAGAACAGACCAACCTCCTGGTCATCTGCGCTGGTCTTCTAATAAGCATGTTAAAGAACTGAAATAGTTACAAAAATAACAACATTCCCTTCTAAATGTATTGATGTATCTGTGTCTTTGTGTATGTTTACTTCTTGTACAGGAGTAAAGGATGTGAATGGGAATAGAGTTTGGATTGCGGAGTGTTGCAAGTATGCATAAAATACATTCTTTTGGGTGAAACCAAAATAGAAGATCTTTTCTGGCTGCACACATTGGGCATATGGTGGTCCAAATCAATGCATGGGATCCAAAGAAGTGAAGTCCTGCACTTTATCTTGAACATGTGCATAGATGCAAAGCTCTTGAGTTACTGATCTGATGTGACGTTCTGAGGTGGCTTACACTGTTAAAGGAGCAAAATGACATGGGCACCTTTATAATTGCTATCTCCTAACAGAAGCTCTGCTGTTCCTTCTTGTCTATAGTTCACTTTTTTTTTTATGCCTACCTTCTATTGCCTTTGCCCCTTGCCGAGTCTTTTTCTTAACCTTTTGTTTCCACAGTAAGACTAGTTTTTATTGTTCCCCTTTCTAATTGTCCACTCAGGTCTTCAACACCTTGGCTTCCCAGAAAATCCATCTAGGGGACTGAGGGATTGCACTGCTGCTCATCAGCTTGTGCCATGAGAGGGGCTGGAGCTGCTCTGCCAGCAGGGTGATGCAGCAGCAGAAACAGGAGGCTGCTAACCTCATTGCTGCTGCGGGGTATGAGGAGGGCAGCAACCAGTGTGCATGATGTTAAAGATGATGAACAATATCTCCCTGAAGACCCGGAAATTGGGGACGGCTCAACAGCTGTGCCCCTCAGTGTGAAGATCCAGAAGAAATCCTTGGACACGGGTACTTAGGGCTCCAGAGCTGTAGCTGAGAGCGCAGGCTCAGCTCTGTTTCAGAATACCCATTCCTGAACACAAGGTGCTGAAAAGGGCACACTGATGTACCAGGATACCTGTATTCAATCTGAAAGAGTGAAGTGGTGAGCTAAACACATTAGGGGTGCTCCTTCTCTTTTGTTTTTCTTTTGCATGGCTGATAACTGAGCTCAGCATTGGAGTGAGGTTCAGTGTGGTGTCACTTACTGCTTGAGGTGATGACACATGAGATGGTGTCACTCCTGAGTGAACAAGAGCACACATACAGCTTGCTTCCATGTGGGAAAGTGGTAATGCCCTGCTGTCGTTTGTGTGCAACAGCTGCCAAAACACCATGATGCCTTCTAGAGTGGTCTGCTAAGGTTCCTGCAAAGCAGGCAGCGAAGGCTTGTTGGATAGCTTTCCTTCAGACAGCTTTAAACTGCAAATGTAGTCAAGACATTTGGTTCATGGAATCAAAAGAAACTGTAGTGAAGAAATCCAGGAAAATGTGTCTGGTATAATACAGCCTGCAGAACCAGCTGCTCCAAGCTGCTGAACTGCTCCAGGGTGGTACCAGGCCAAGATTGTCATTCCTCTGTGAAAATGAACATGCTGAATTTGTGCTTGAGCTGTGCATGAGGGCTTCTCTGTCACCTGAGGTTACTCATTGGCTTCAACAGGTTTTTTTTGGCAAGTGAAGCTGCTTCTTTTTCCACAATAGTAACCTTTTTGTGTGTTTGCTATTCTAGTAATTGACTTCATAATCAATGACAAAAGGGATATGGGAACCTGAGGGGAGGGGCTTCAACTGTAACGGGATAGGCAAGGGTCTTTATCCTTACCTGACATTCCAGCAAAGTGCTTACATTTTATGTGGAGGGAAAACTGGGCTCATAAGGGCCTAGCCAAGGCTGGACTTTTGTGGGTTACCTTGTGATGTATAGGTAGCTCGTAACACTTCAAGGTATGGTGGCTGGCTAGTGGAAAACTGAGCAAATGTCTGAGAAGATCCTTTATCTTTTACCCGAAACAATAGATAATGTTACAGTTACGGAATGGTTCCACATAAGTGTCTGCTGCTGTAACAGAAAAATTATTCAGCACAGCTGCTGGTTTCAAGAAATTCCAAAATAAGCAGGGCTGAATCTTTAGGGCTAAACATCTCCATGGTTTGTTTTTCTTTGTGTGTGTGAAATAAAAGGTTTCATTATTCATTTTCTTTAAATGTTTCTCCAGTATTGTAACTTGTTCAAGTGTTTCACAGAATCTTGTAAACTGATGGTTTATTTCATTAAGAGTTGTGTGTAGGAAAGACTTTGTAATGACAATTGAAACTATACACATAATTGCATAGTTTCCACTCTATAAAAAGTGGAAAGCAAAGCTGGAAGATATCATTAGACTTCTGTTTATAACTCAGGATGGCCTCATTTCACCAGCTTTTCTTGCAAATTAGTTCCCAGATGTCAGAAATATTGTCTGGTTGCCAGCTATTGCATAAACTCCTGAAGTGTAGGATATGACTTACTGCTCTTGCACTGACCTCAACTGTCAACAGGAAAATAAATGATCATAAAACAGATTGGATGAAGCAAGATTCAGAAAAGGAAACTTTACATGTAATTTTAAGTGGTCTTTGATTATGCAGCTATCACAGTTGTATCTGTGATACGTAATTTTAACATTTCTCTACTATGTTAGTAAAAAGCCTTGTATTCTTGGATAACCAGAAAACCTTTATACAGGTTGTCAGCTGTGTTTAAATCTCCAGCTGACTTCTAACAGCATTTGTGTGTAATGTAGGAATGAAATCCAACACTTTTACAGTTGATCTTAGGTGGGGGAAGTGGCTCCTAAGCCTGTGTCCTGGCCTGTTGATGTTGTTTTTCTAAGATCAGATGCTTCCAATTTCATGCCCCATGCATTTTACTACAAAGTGTTTTAGAGTACAGGGTATCTCAATGTCACAAGTAGCGTCTCTGCCCCTTATTGTATCTTGCGTGGCAGCACAAGTCTCCAAAAGTGACCTCTTGGAAAGGTCAGCTCCTTATTGCTGGACTTTCTTGGGGACTTGGCTGGATTCAAGATCAGGCTGCTCTGTCTGTATGGCACTAGTTTTGTGTTGGCCCCGGAGATGGAGATGTTGAAATATAGATCCTGTCATATAGCGACCCCCTGCCTCATTCCCAGAGTAGCCCAGAAATCTCTTGGACAAGACCGTAGCTGTGGAAGGCCTTTGTGTCCTGAGGAAGCAAGGAACTGGTGTATGCAAAGTTGAGAGGGGTCAGCTGTGCAGTAGCAACTGAAATAGATTTTTGCTTAAAGTGTAAAAATTTCCCTGTGTCCTTTGCTTCTTCCTGTT
>WKFP01015393.1:2845422-2881274 GCA_011057875.1 Pterocles orientalis
GGTTTTTTTTTTACCATTTTGTCCATGAACTACTGACACTACTTTATTGGGTTTTTAAAATTCAAGTCTGTTACTATTTATATTAAGCTTCTGCCAAGCCTTTTACTGCCTGCACTGCCTACTATGTGCTTGAAGTGGTGAGCTTTAACCAAGATACGAAACAGAACTGCCAAGACAAACTGCTTATGAACAGTAAGCCATTATCTTTTCTTTAACTCATCTGGAATCCCTCAGTGAGTACACTGGCTTATGCTGTGTGTGCAACATTTTCATTTATAGATATTAGAAAAATAGCGTAGGAGTAAGGGAGGATCTTTCCATTCAGAAGACATAAGCCAACCAGGCAACTGGTGGTGCTTTGGAAGCTGCTGTGGTTTCAGGGCTGCTCTTGCATTTTTGTATTCTGTTTTGGTTGCCAGTTTCACACTGGAGGTTCTGCCTGGTTTTTGTTTCTGCTTTTCCACTGCTGTACTGCTGCCTTTCTGAGGAACATGCTGGAATATAATTTGCAATATGAATTGCAAATGCGTGCTCTGGTTCAAAGTTGTCTAATGTGGCAGAACTCTGTATGCTTCATTCTTTTGAAGCCCATTTACTTAAGTTTTGTTTGATGTGAAGCTGTCTTTTTGAATAGTATTTATTTTTTACATTTCTGTTTGAAGAAATGGGACAATCTCTGCAGGCTACTTAAGAGCTTTAAACTGGTAGCCTGCTGTAAGGCAAAAAAAGTACAGTGATTTTTAAAGACAATTCAAGTATTTATTTTGTACTGTGTCTCAGATGGATTGAAGTGTTTGTTAATCCTAAATAATTGCTGCAACACTTCGCACAATTAGCTTCAAACCTTCAGGTCAACAGAATAATTGCATAAAAAGGTGAACCTGTTTCTCTTCTAACTCCCATTTAAATGGAAGAATAAATTAGACTAAACAGATGCCATAGATTTTATTTTATTAAGAGGAGATTTGTGTCCTAATATTTTGTTGAATCACAATTTCATGTGCACCTGTTTTAAAAGAATGCAAGAGGGTGATTTGTAGGTGTTTTTTTACCAACTTTGTACTTCAGGAAATGATTACATTAAAAAAAAAGCCACTGGAAATCCAGAAAATGTAAGATCCAATCTGTGTGGCCAGGCAGAATGGTATTGAAATGGAAGACAGAAAGCTTCCTTCTCTTACAGAGTGTGAGATGTTTTATTAAATCAGCATTGAGTTTAGTCTGATTTGCTTTGGTGCAGATTTTCAATGTATACTTAGTTTAGATCACTACCTATTTCCAAATGTCATCCTGTTGCTATTATAAGTACTGTGACCAAACCAAAGCCTGACTTGGTCTAGTCATGGAAGGCACTTGAAAACTCTGATTTGCTGTTGAAACTTGTGTTTCTTTGAAAAATGAAGGTGTTTCTTTGAAAAAAAAAAGGGGGGGGGGGGGGGGTGGCAGGGGGCAGACTGTTTTTGTTGATTCCTTGGAATAAGGCTAGATAAATTAGCAAGAAGTAAAACGGTATTAGCAAGAAGTAAAACAGTAAATACTTCAGATCAAATGCAGACAATATAAGGTGTGTGTGTGTATGTATATATATATAAGTCCTTTAATCCTACTGTAAGTAGACACACCTTTATCCCACCATTCTTACTTTCCCTTACCTGTAAGGTCCAACACCACCTGACAAAGAAAAGGCTCTAGAATTAACTTTGACATATCTTTATCCCATTATAACAAATACTATAGTTCTTTCTAAGGCTCTACTCTTGAGTGGTTTTTTAATAATATGTAGGATTTGTATTATTATCATCAAACACAGGACCAAGTAATTTGTTTGGACTTTTATTAAAAATCTGTTAGGATTGGCAACCTAGGAAAGTTTTTGTTTTGTTTCTTTGCTTTATAGCTTCATAATAGGCATTCTTTTATGCAATGATGTTGCATTAGATTAATTAAATATTAAGGTGTACAAATATTAACTTTTAAATCTGAGTTGTGTATAGCAATTCAACACAAACACTTGTGTTGTTGAAAAAGATTTTATCCTCAAGCAGCCTGTGAACCTGAAGCTTTTGGAGTGCAGGAGTCATAGAATCATTTAGGTTGGAAAAGACTGTTAAGATCATCAAGTCCAGCTGTAAAAGGAAGGTCCAGCATTGCACATTCTTTGCTTTATTCTTACACAGAAATTTTCCTTGACCCATTTTGATGTATCCACTTTCTTTAATTTCAACCTCCTTACCTTCCTTCAGAAAAAAATACAGAATTAAATTTTAGTCTTGTAACAACGCATGGAGAGTTGTTTCCTTCCGGTGGTTAGAATCTGTTCCTGGTCACGCTGAGATAGCTGATGAATTTCTAATGACACCAATGTGTCTCTGAGCTGCTGATACTGTGAGGAGAGCCATTTCTTGTTGTTGTTTTTAATCACATTCAGCCCTGGAATAAAAAAAAAAAAATCACATTCCTAGGGAAGAATTCCTAAATCTTCTCAGTGACTGCCACATACAAGCAGAACTAGACAAGGCCTGACCTTCATCCTCTTAGAAGGTTTGACAGAAGTCTTTCAGATTGCTTTTGCAGACCTTTTTATTTGGTGGTTTTGTATATGTAAATGCCAGCTTTACACACTTTAAATTTAGGAAAAGCATCTGGTTTAGTATGTGAAGTTGATTCAGCCTGGACACACCTTTGTTTGGTCAGGTGCTGGCACACTAATTAAATGAAAGCCTCTATTCATCTTGCCATGGTTCATGATGCCTGACATACTGGATTTCACATTGCCTCTGGTAATCTAAAGGAGTAGAACTACATATTTAAAAAGCTGTTACCAAATACAGTGCTTTGTAGTTTATTGTAATAGGATGCTGGGGCTTCTCTATAAAATCTCATATTTGCAAGATGCCATTTTTTTGGGCAGTCAGTGTCAGGTGCAGTAACGCTAAACATTTTCCAAGTGCAGCAAACCAAAAGGCCTTTATGGTTATTTTTAGTGCTAGCAAATCCGGTTCTTCATTTATTTTCATAAGTATTTATAGGTGTTGCAAGACTCTGAGCTTAGTTATTTTCCCTACCATAGAAAATCCTATGTGGAGAACAAGAATAGTGTTTATACTGCATTGAGGGAAGAATTTCCTGCTTAAGTGGTTGCCTAGCATGTGCTAGCTAGCTGTTAATACACACAAAAAAATTGCTAATTCTACTACAGCACTTTTTTTTTTCCAATTAATTTATCTAATTGTGATAAGATCTACCCAGGAAATGGGAAGAGCCAACAGACTTCTTGATTATTATTTTTTTCTCTCTCCTAAGTACAGGTAGTTATTCTAGTAGCCAGTTCAGTATTTTTCACTTGTAAGATTATCAGGTAATTTCATACATGATGTGTCTGCTGGTGTGTTGATTCTTTCTTGCCTTAATGAAAACAACTGAAAGTTTGTGTTAGAGGTATGGAGGAAATACACTGCTCTAAGTATGTAACTAGAGTTCAGGTACAATTGATATGAAGATAACACAAAATGTCTTCTTTTATATTCTCAAATTCCTGTGCTGCCTGCAGATGTAAATTTAAGCAATCTGCATGATGAATGCATTTATGATTAAAAGCTTTTTTGTTTGTTTGGCTTTTTTAGTGTATGCCTTTTTTTCCGTAGGTTGTTGGCTTAGCTCATAATACAAATACTTTACTATACAAATAGTATATTAGTTGTACATATTTTCAAAATTACTTCATCTGGGAGGCGGCATGCTTGTTTTTGTTTTTTTTTTTTGAAAGGATGTGATTTGCAAAATATGCTCGCTCAGTACTAGCGAGTCAAATTCCTGACAGCACCAATGTTTCTGTCTTCTGTCTGTCCTCCTCCAGATGACTTGCTTCAGCCCCTGACACTCTCACTTCAGTTGTTTTTGTGGCTCTGCCATAAAACTTGCTTGGGTTAAAAAGAAAGCAAAAGCAATGAGCAGTAGGGCTGGATCTTCCTGTGTCAGCTCTGATGCAAGTTCAAACATTTTGGGAACAGAGGATGTCAGATAATAGACCTCCAGGAGCCTCTCTTTAGGAGTGCTTCAGGAGTGGGACTCCTGGAGTAGCGGTAATTAATGGGCTGTTGCGAATGGGTCAGCTTTCACGTTTTAGAGTGTGGAGCCGCAAAGGAAGCAGAGGAAGCCTGTGCTTGCTGTTAAGAAACCAAACCCCTTTCTGGTGATTAAGCAGAATAGTTTACCTTACAATTCTGTTCTTCCTTTTCTGTGTTTGAAGGACATTTCTTACTTTAATATAGATATTAATCCTGTGATTTTGCTATTTGAATGTAGGTAATCAAACTTTTTCTAAGGGAGCATATGACTAGGACAGTTATTGAAGAGATTATTCTATGCTAGTGAAGGCAAACTGGTCAAGGAAACTGCATACAAATATCTGAAGTGCAAAACTGAAAGAGGAAGAAATAAAATAAAGGCATTGAAGTGTTTCATTTTGAGCCCTGCTGGCATTTCTCATTGAAAAACTCTGCTTCATTGTGTGCTTTTTTTTACTTAACAGAGGAGAACTAGGAAAACCCTTCTTCATCTTTCTCATGCCTGTACCATTTGCAAGTTAGCACTTGTGCTGTAATCCCAGGCAGTTTGGTTGGTCTGTAAATTGTGACCACGCCTCGTGTGAGATTCTGCCCCTGTTAAAAAACAAAACAGAGCCCTCTTGGAAGCTCCTTGCCAAGCTGCAACTTGCATGACTGCAGGGATCACATGGCGTGGGAGCAAGCCAGCCTGCCAGAGCCTGGGAGTAGCACATTACAAGGGTTGACTTTGTAGAAGCAACAACACGGTTGCTAAGGAGTAGATAATTAAACCAGTCTATTAATCTTGAAGTGCCTACAGTCAGATCTGTTCAAAGACGGCAGCCGTTTGAAGCTAGTACTTCAAACTGCATTGTAAAGGTGCACAACTGAAAGTCACGTGCAACCAAAGCTGGGTTTGCCCCTTGTCTTGGGGCTGTTAGTGAGCTCAAAAGGAGTTTGTCTCATTGTCTAGGGTAAATGTGAAGTCTCATCCTTAAACCAAGGTGAGCAAAGGCAGAAAGATAGCAGCAACAGTACTGTGTTAAACTTAAAACTATGTGATTCAGAATATAAGTGAAAAGGAAGTCAAAATGCAACAGCAGAAAAAAATCCTTTTTTTTTTTTTTTTTTAAATGGAATCTCTGCGTCATGGTTGTACTACCTGTATTTTTTAGGCTCGAATAGTATTGAACCACCTAGCAGTACAGTTTTGGTCTGACTAGGCTCTAGCATGCAATTAATTAGTCAAATTAGCCACTGCAAGCAAAAATGAAGTTTATGTAAGGCTTACTGCCTTTCTTTGTCAAAGAACTTTTTAACTTTTTAATTTCAATAAACTTTAGGGCCTCTCTTCATTACTGCAATGAGTTCATGGTGAACATGGTGCAGTTGGGATAACTTTTACTGAAATCCCTACAGTCCAACTTTGTTGTTAAACCATGGCTTTACTGTGTTTGCTTCCTTGACAAAAATTATACGAAAGAAGAAAGTCTTGTGGTGCCTAACTCTGGGTTTAAGGAGCTGTTTATCAACACACTGTGACAATTGCTTAAGTCTGTCTGTGTTACAGTAATATGAGACACAAGAGCTGATTTCATTAGCCTAGGGGTTAGCTACATAGTAGATCAGTGGGTGGAAGACTGATCACAATCTCACAAAGCTGACTATGGGATTGTTTGATAATAGAGAATGAAGGTGTTGTTGCGAAAAAAAAAGCAACAAAAAACAAACAAAAAAAAACAACCCTGGAAGCCATGTGTAAGGAGAGCCTGTACAGAAAATTAGATAAAGTTTTTTCTGTGCAGTACGTACAGTGCTTTGATGTTTGGTCAACTTGATATGCTGATCTAGAGAGTGTTCTACTGTTAAGGCAAATAAAGCAAAAAATTGTATAGATTGGGTTAAAAAAAAATCCACTGCTTGAAACTGGTTACACTAAAAACTTCTTTTAGCTACCATGTCTCTGGAGATATAGTCGTTAGTTTTGATTTTCTATGGGTGGAGTGCTTAGGAAAGCCTTAAGATAATTGTCAATTGTAAGTCAGCAGTAATTGCTTTGTCCCACTTCAGCAAGGGAGTCAAAAGACCCCTCTCCTCTTCCTTCTCCCCCATGTGCAGAAGGTTGAGAGAGTAGGGTCATGCTGTGGGAACAGAGCACAGCGGTCTGTCAGTCTCAGCTAGGGAGGGAGTAGATTAGTTGAGTAAAGCACAATCTTTGAAGTTTGAGACCGAAATTCATAAATAGTATAGTTTATCAGTTTGTGTCATGTGCAGTCTGATTTTATTCTTCCAAGATGAAGAAATGTATGAAGTAACCTTAACAGGACCTGTATACTAAAAACCTGTGTCTATGAATAAATAAGCATGTACCTCTGCTGGAAGTGAAGCCCTTATCCAAAGTTTAGCCAAAACAATGTTTGAATCAACTTAGTCAATCACCTCAACTAGGTAATGAGGGAAAATTATATAAAGTTGATAACATTTACCTTCAGAGGTCATAATCAAAGCAGCAGGGTTTTTTTTAAATTTTGCACATGTTTGTATTACTCTTATTATTTCACTGTATTACTCTTATATCACCATTGTCTATCTTCCCCCAACTCATGAAGCAGATACTTATTCTAAATACATTGTAGTTCATTACTCTTATTTCTGAATACCCAAGAGGCCATATTGGTAGATGTCTCATAGGTATGAACAAATGTGTCTGGAGCCCCTCAGTATTTTTCAAATAAACACAAGGGAAGAAAGAACACCGCCCTGTGAAAATTTAAGTTTCGAAGGCAAAGACCAATAGGAGGAAGAGGCTTCCTCCAAAGGCCGAAGTGCCCTTGCAGAATTGCTTCGCTGCTCTGCAAGCTGAAGAGGAAGGACTATTTGCACTGCAAGAAACACTGGAGCCGAGCAAGACAGCCTGATCTGCTCCTAGCATAACAACTAGCTTGACTAAGAAAAAGCAATGGGTGATAGTAATAGGAGATTCTCTTCTGAGAGGCATGGAGGCATCTGTTTGCTGACTTGACCCTCTCTCTAGAGAAGTGTACTGCTTGCTGGGGGCTCATATTAAGAGGTGTGACTAAAAGGCTACCAAACCTTGTGTGGCCCACCAACTGTTATCCTCTACTGTTGTTTCATGTGGGCAACAGTGATATGGATGGGAGGAGCCTGAGTAGCATTAAGAAAGATTACAGAGCTCTTGGAGAGGCAGTAAAGGCCTCTGGAGCACAGGTGATTTTCTCTTCAATCCTCCCAATTGAAGGGAAAGGGTATGAAAGGGCAGATAGAATCTGGCACATCAACAAATGGTTGCAGGAGTGGTGCCACAACCAGGGGTTTGGCTACTTAGACCATGGGGCTTGCTTCAAGAAGCCTGGTCTACTGGGGGCTGATGGGATCCATCTGTCCAAGAGAGGGAAAAGAATCTTTGGTCGTAGGCTTGCCAACCTGGTGAGGAAGGCTTTAAACTAATATTGCCGGGGGAGGGGAGCCTTACTCTATCCCACTCTTACCACTCCAGTGACAGAAAAGGCAGCAACAAATATCAGAGCCTCGAAAAGGTTCACAGGCTGGCATGAGGGAGACTGGAGAGCAGCAGACAGGAGGTCCAGCCTCTTTGAGAGCCAAACTTAAGTGCTTCTGTATGAGTGCACGTAGTATGTGGAATAAACAAGAGGAGCTGGAGATGTGTGCATGCCTGCGGGGGTATGATGTTATTGGCATTATGGAGACATGGTGGGATGGATCCTAGGACTGCAGTGTTGGAATGCAGGGATACAGGTTCTTTAGGAAGGACAGGCAGGGGAGATGAGGAGGGGGTGTTGCCCTCTATGTCAAAGACCAGCTGGGGTGCATGGATCCCCACCTGGGGTCAGATGAGGAACCAACAGAAAGCTTGTGGGTCAGGATCAAAGGGAGGGCAGGGACAGGGGACATTGTAGTGGTGGTCTGCTACAGGCCACCTGACAAGGAAGAGCAAGTGGATGGGGCCCTCTATAGATAGATAGGAGCAGCCTCATGCTCACAAGCCCTGGTCCTCATGGGGGATTTCAAACATCCTGGTGTCTGTTGGAAGAACAACGCAACATAGCACAGCACAGGCAGACCATGAAGTTCCTGGAATGTGTTGATGTCTTCCTTCTCCAAGTGATAGAGGAACCAACCAGGAGAAGGGCTATGCTGGACCTTGTTCTCACCAACAAGGAAGGGCTGGTGGGGAATGTGGAACTCAAGGGCAGCCTGGGATGCAGCGACCATGAGATGGAGTTCAAGATCCTCAGGGTAGTGGGGGGGGGCGCACAGCAAACTTACTTCCCTGGATTTTAGGAGAGCAGACTGGCCTCTTCAGGGACCTGCTTGGAAGAGTCTCATGGGATAAATCCCTGGAGGGAAGAGGGGCCCAAGAAAGCTGGCTAATATTCAAGGATCACTTCCCCCAGGCTCAGGGGCGATGCATCCCAACAAAGAGGAAGGCAGGCAAAAATGCCAGGAGGCCTGCATGGATGAACAAGGAAGTCCTGAGCAAACTCAAACAAAAGAAGGAAGCCTACAGAGGGTGGAAGCAAGGACAGGTAGCCTGGGGACAATACAGAGACACTGTCTATGAAGCCAGAGATCAGGTTAGGAAAGCTGAAGTCCTAATAGAATTAAATATGGCCAAGGATGTTAAGGGTGACAGGAAGAACTTCTATAGGTGATAAAAGTGATAAAAGAAGGACTAGGGAAAATGTAGGTCCCCTTTGGAAGAAACCGGGAAACCTGGTGACCCAGGATATAGAGAAGGCTGAGGTACTTAATGAGTTCTTCACCTCAGCCTTCACTGGCAAGAGCTCGAGCCACACTGCCCAAGTTGCAGAAGGCAAAGGCAGTGACTGGGAGAAGGAAGAACTGCCAGCTGTAGAAGATGAGGTTCGAGGCCATCTAAAGAACCTGAAGTTGCACAAGTCCATGGGACCTGATGAGGTATATTAGCAGGTCCTGAGGGAACTGGCAGATGAAGTTGCCAAACCACTATCCATCATATTTGAGAAGTCGTGGCACTCTGGCAAACTTCCTGTAGACCAGAAGAGGGAAAACGTAACCCCCATTTTTAAAAAAGGCAATAAGGAAGCAATAAGGAACACCCGGGAAACTACAGGCCGGTCAGTCTCACCTCTGTGCCTGGCAAGATCATGGAGAAAATCCTCCTGGAATCTATGCTAAGGCATGTGGAAAACAAGCAGGTGATTGGTGACAACCAGCATGGCTTTACCAAGAGAAAATCATGCCTGACAAATTTGGTGGCCTTCTACAACAGGGCCCCAGGGCCGGTGGATAGAGGAAGAGCAACTGACATCATCTACCTGGACTTGTGCAAATCCTTTGACACAGTCCCACATGACATCCTTGTCTCTAAGTTGCAGGGACATGGATTTGACAGAATGACCACTCGCTGGATAAGGAATTGGCTAGATGGCCGCACTCAAGAGTGGTGGTCAATGGCTCAATGTCCAAGTGGAGACCGGAGACAAGTTGTGTTGCGCAGGGGTTGGTACTGGGACCAGTCTTGTTTAACATCTTTGCTGGACACATGGACAGTGGGATTAAGTGCAACCTCAGCAAGTTTGCTGATGACACCAAGCTGTGTTGTGTGGTGGACATGCTGGAGGGAGGGGATGCCATCCAGAGGGACCCTGACAGGCATGAGAGATGGGCCCATGCAAACCTCATGAAATTTAACAAGGCCAAGTGCAAGGTCCTGCACGTGGGTTGAGGCAATCCCAAGCACAAATACAGGCTGGGCGGAGAATGGATAGAGAGCAGCTCTGAGGAGAAGGACTTGGGGGTATTGGTGGATGAGAAGCTGAACATGAGCCGGCAGTGTGTGCTTGCAGCCCAGAAAGCCAATTGTGTCCTGGGCTGCATCAAAAGAAGCATTAGCAGCAGGTTGAAGGAGGTGATTCTCCCCCTCTACTCTGCTCTTGTGAGACCCCACCTGGAGTACTGTCTTCAGATATGGGGCCCCCAACATAAAAAAAAAAAAGACATGGACCTGTTAGAGAGAGGTCAGAGGAGAACCATGAAATTGGTCAGAGGGCTGGAGCACCTTCCCTGTGAGGACAGGCTGAAAGAGTTGGGGTTGTTCAGCCTGAAGAAAAGAAGGCTCTGAGAAGACTCAATAGCAGCCTTCCAGTACTTGAAGGGGGCTACAGGAGAGATGGGGAGGCACTCTTTATCAGGGAGTGTAGTGAGAGGATAAGGCATAATGGGTGTAAGCTGAAAGAGGGTAAATTTAGACTAGACATTAGGAAGAAATTTTTCACTATGAGGGTGGTGAGACACTGGAACAGGTTGCCCGTGGGAGTTGTGGATGCCCCATCCCTGGAGGTGTTCAAGGCTAAGCTGGATGAGGCTTTGAGCAACCTGGTCTAGTGGGAGGTGTCCCTGCCCATGGCAGGGGGGTTGGAACTTGATGATCTTTAAGGTCCTTTCCAACCCAAATCATTCTGTGATTCTATGATTCTAAGTTGTAGCTTACATTTGTGTGTATTAATAAATGGGGTATTGTAGGAAGCACGAAGTGAGAATCACAGCTGGTTCCATGGAGGGTATGAAAATGGAAATTTTCTGTCTAATTGTTTATAATTGCTAGTTGGAACTGTCACTCCGGCAATTTTTAGGTCTGCCTTACTATAGTGAGTTAAACTAGAAAACACAGAACAAACACACTTTTGGGCCATTAAAAAAAAAATTACTTAGGAAATTTTAGTTCTTGTTTTCAGTCCCAGCTCCTGGGCAAGCAACAAAGCTCCTGCTAGTTCTGTCAAACAAGATGCTGAGATCAAAGCTTTCTTCTGTCACCCTGTGTATATACATTTGATCATTGTTTATCACTTATAAGGAATCTATAGAGAACTGATGACAGAAAATATTAAAATTCCAATAAAAAGTGTTTTAGTGTAGTGGTACAACTGAACAATTATTCATTTAGAAATTGAAACAATACCCCAGGATAATTTCAGTTCTAAAACTCTGTACTTTAGTTGATTTATGCTTGAAATCAAACATTCAGGCAGCTTTTGTTTTCTAAGCATGATCAGACATGTTCTTTGACATTTGTTCTCTGGCTAAATGAAGATAGACTTGTTGGCCCAGGAAAAAATACTTCACCAGTTAAGAGTGCAGCCTGGGCTTTGACAAAACTCTTTATCTTGTTGGTCAAGACACTTGTCAAGTTCCATTTTTCTTTTGCATTAAAGAAGGTCCCAAGGCTGATCTCCTCAAACAAGTGTCCAAACCCCTTCTGACACACAGTAAGAGACAGCAATAGCAGACATGACTATTTTCAGTGGAAAAGGATGACTGATTTTGTGGCCTTTTACAGGAAAAAAAGTGGATTTAATTCCCTGATGAAAATCAACTAATTATTCCTTGTTTTTCTTTTGTTTTTGTTTTTCAATATGAACATGAATGTTGCCGTTAAATATCAATTAGGCAGATGGGTTGTGAAGAAAACGAGAATGTAAACAACCTGTTCTCAAATGCAACTTTAGGAATTAATGTCAATAGCAAATAACGCTCTGAGTAGAAATGTGTTAAACATGTTAAAGTGTTCTTTCATCTATGAAAACTGTACTATTAATAGCAAGCAGAAAATTACTTCTTAAATATGAACTCCTGGCTGTGTTCTTTCTCCTCAGCAATGCTGGTATAACATTGTGGTTATACAGTGAGAGAAAATCAGGGCTTTGGCTGTGAAAAGGCGTGCTTGTTTTTTAACTTTTTCAGACAGATCAGTGTCCTGAGCTACCTCGTAGTGTGGCCTCACAGCTTTGCAGGAGAAAGTGAGGAAGGCAGGGCAAGCAACTTCACCAGAGAGACAGAGGTGTCTTCATTACTGCTGCTGCTGGACATTGAACCTTCCTTTAAGCTTATGTGTTTTATATCAGTGCAAAGAGCAGTACTTCACCTAAGAGAGCCACGGGCACATTCCAACGTGCTGCTGCTGTGTGCTAATATTGAAACATCTGGTTTTGCATCTGGGTGACATTGGGTTTGAGTTGTGGCCATCCATTTTAAGCAAAAAAGTGTTTAGCCTTTTTTTGTTTGGAAATGTAGTCTTGTAGAATGTTAGTCGTACTTTAGGAATCAAGTGAAACATGAATGTGCTTCTAAGCTATAAGGCTTAACAAGAAATAGGTACATTAAGAAACTTATGTAATAAGACAAACTGCATGGAGAGAGACTGGTGTGTTGCAAAACTGACACTGGCAGCCACTAAAGCTAAGCTGTGAACTAAAAAAAGATGAGGACAAATTTTATGTAAAGACAAAAACTGTAGTGTTAAAGGAAGCCAAATTTTTTTCAGTACGAGAGTATGTCTAGATACAGCTGAAAATCATGTGGTAAATGGTTGTAATGGGACTAATATAAAGGTAGCCTCGGATGGTAATTTATTGTGCCATAGTATTACTTTTCACTGATTAATCTCTGAGTTTCCCTTAGGAAATTCATGGGAGGTAGGAGAAAAATTTTAGTTCTTACAAAATATTAAACAAAGCATCTCATGTTGTACTCATTAGCAGAAGAAAAGAAATGAAACAAACATGTTGTAACCCATGCTGGGAATGGTTCAGGTGTCTATGATCTTTCTTCACAGCAATTTGAGTTTCTTCACACTAATTTGCTACTTAGTGATATCTGAATTAATGTTATTTTAATTTTTTTCCTTGTCGATTTAAATTTGCATCTGTGAAATCAATGGGATCATGTTACTTGCAAAAAATATTTGATTGCAGTTGATCCCTGGCTGAAACTTCTGATGTAATTTTATGTCTGTTATAATATACCCCTACATGAAATTTCGCCCATCATTCTGTGCAGACTCTGTCCTGAAGATTTCTACAAAACCAGGTTTAATTAACTTTACTTATAGATATCAAATTTCATGCAGATCATGAAAGTTATCTGTGTTTTGCAGGTGAAAAACTTTGGTCAAGGACAAAAATTTTCCTGGGCGTAAGCAATTAAGAGGTAGAACTGAGACAGACACTGACTGTCCCAAGCCCAGCCTTTTTTTAAGCTCTTTTGCCTATACAGGCTTATATGTGTCACTGTATTGAGAAAAAGGGAAGGGGTGGGCAGAAAACAAGATATGATACTGTGTTTGAGATTGAGAACTTGGGGAAGGATGACTGCTTTGCAAAACATAATGGGAATTATGGACAGGCTGACACTTTTTGTTATTAGTTTCGGGAAGAGATATGTTTCTTCTCAAGGAGGCATTTTGTTATTTATTTTTGTTTCTTTTTCCCAAGGGTGACAAGGAATTATTGCAGTGGGCAGAGAGGACAAGTTTGACCTCAGTCCATGATTTATTATGCAGAAAATCTGCGTCCCCTCCCTTTCACCATTTTTCTCTGTAAGCATAGTGCTGCATCAGTGGTGGCCACGTCAATTACATCAGCAGAAAACTGGGCTGTCACATAAGGCAGTCTATTGTGGACTTAATACTCAGGAAAGTGCAGTTCTATGCTTGTCCCCAGATAAGTTCTGTTTGGCTTATTCTCAGATTACTAAATTTTTGTTAAACTTTTGTATTGCAATCAAAAGTTTTTAGCCATTGTTTTACTGTGGCTTTAGTTCTACAGAGCTTCTTAGAGTGCAAGTAGGTGCCCTCCGCCCATTTTTTCCAAATAAATTGTGTCCACTAGTTATTTGCAGAATCAAATCTGGGAAGTGGACTTTATTTCTGCACTGTGTCACCAAAGGAAATGTTAAATGGACAGGTGGATGAAATATGTACAGTTACAAACAGAGCAATTTGTAAGAGGCCTGACCAAGGCATTCCTGTGGAGATGGAGTTGGGGGAATGCACGCAGGTTTGGACTTCAAAGATGATTGTGTGTCTTTAGGGGAAGTATGTGAGAAATAGGACTTCTAATTGCAGACCAGCCTAAATCCATGACTGCTAGGCCAATCTGTCTGTTGTGGTGCTGGAAGTTTTTTCAAGTTTTTGGAGATTAATTTATTCCAAAAGGAGCAGGAATGAGGAGTAAGAGGTGGGATATGGTTATAGGCTTAGGACCAGATAGGGCATGCTTAGATTTTCATTTGTTTCATATACCCTATTTCAACCTAGACTAAAACATCTGTAGGAGTGCTTCATACTATAGGAATATATTTCAATAATGAACTCAGCTAAAGATTTTGGTTTTGAAGAGCAGCTGTACATATTAGAAATGTGCACAGTGTGCAAACATCCTAAACAAGATGAAAACGTTCTCAGTTTTCTCCCCATTGTGATTAATTTCCCTAAAACAATCAGTTATTACAAAGGGAACAGGGCTTGGTTTTTCCTGTCTCTTAAGGAATTGCCAGTGGAGATGTGGATGACACACTAGTGAACTGCTCTATGAAAAGTTCAGTACAGAGCAAAGGAGGAGTGTGGATATGGTCTGTTGGCTGTGTCTTGGACTATCTTGATGTTGATGAAGCTTGCTTTCTAGATTGCTCAAGAGATTGAGTGAAGTTATGTTTGTGACAGGTGATCAGTCTGGCAGTGAGTGGTTTGTGGGTTTTTTTAATGTCGTTATTTTAAAATATCATTCTATAAAAGTACAATTATTTCTCACTTTCTGTTGGCCTTATTTGGATTCATGAGGGACTGTGCTAGGCCACAGTCATCCATACTGCATTTCAAAGTTGTGCCTTTTTGTTTCGTGAGTGCATTCAACTTCAGTTCTGACCTAAGAGGATCTAGTTTGGAGGTACCAAATCTGAAGGCTTTTTAAACAGTATTTCATAGATCATGACATGTTTTGTGGGCTGGGCCAGAGCTGAGAGTCTGAGGTCTCTGAGTCCATAAACATGGCAGAAGGTCAAATAGGGAGCGTTGAGTTAAGCCATAAACTGTCGGTAAATCATTCTGCTAATCTTGAAATTGTCTTTTCTGGAGGAGGTGCTTCTTAGAAATTAAGGATAGGTTTTGTGTGGGAAGTCAAACTTATGTTACTCTTCTGTCTAGCTTAAAATAAACAATTATATTCGAAACACAGGCCAAATTCATCACCAGTCTAGCCATGACTGGCAAACTACTGTTTTTTGTCATTCCAAGAATAAGCTCTAGAAGAAACCCTTAACTGAAAAGTTGTTCAGGTATGAAGTGTGATTTCATAAAGCCACTGTTTGCCTTGCTATTTTTTTTAAAATGCAAGTTCTTTCTTTTATTCAAGTTTCTGAGGGTTGAGGTTTGACTTAGGTGTAGTCAGTGTCTCGATAAAGCAATAACAACTTCATTTTCACCACTTAAAAATCTAAAATTTTTTAAACAAGGAGGAAATTGAATGACTTAACTAAGAATAAAAAAGACAGGAACACTTACAGTTACTCAGGTGCTTTGCCAAGTGACCTAGCTTGAAAAAAATATGGTTTTATTGCCAAGGAAGAAGCAGCTCATTTATGAAGTTGAAGTGAAAAGGTTTTAAAATGCCTAAGTATTATAATATGGTTGCCAAATACAGTTTTGCCCAGCATGTAAATAACTCCCTGAAATCTGTTTTGAAACTAGTTTTGAGCTTTTGGTGCTGTAACGTGCTGCCTTCATCATAATTTACATGGTTTGGATGTTTTCTCCCCTCCTTTTTCCATTCCCCTTCTTTCCTGTAATGCTCCCACCCCCTTCTCCCCAGGAAAAAAGTACCTTTGTACATTTTTATTAATTTTATATGTATATTGCCAGATAGCCAAATTCACTTCAAATTACATCTGGAAGTTGAAGAACTAGGGATGTAAAAATGGTGCTCTTGAATGTATTTGGATTATTCTGTAGATTTCCTCTTTAAGACTGATTTTAATATCTGGAGAGTATTCCTAACAGTTAGCAATAATGAATAGGAAATATACATAATTTTGGGGTCAAATTATTTACATAGCTTGCAGTCTCACTTGAGTGGCTAAATGCCATTTTTCTAATAGCAAAGCTGAAAAGCTAATTTTGAAGGCTTCAGAAACATGAATTTTAATAGTCCATACATGTAAAGTTTTAAGGCGGAGGTTCTGTTGACTTAAGTTATTAAAGGAATTTATTTTAAGAATATGTGTAGTGTATGCATGTATCCCTGAGATTTACTGAAGCTTGCATATTCATATTTATTTGGAGAGAATGTTTTTGCTCAAAACTTGTCCAAAGGATACTGGGGAAAAATATAATCTTTTCTTTAAAATGCTGTGTTTTGTCTCTAGTGGGATCAGAGTGTATCAGAGATGTAAATCCACTTGACTGGAAAACTGGGTGCTGGTGTATTCATTTTTGTGCCTAAAGAGTGTTTTTCTGAAGCCAAGGACTTCCATGTCTTTTGCATGTAGGATGAGACACAAACTAACAATATATATAACCATATATATATATAAAACCATAATTTTTTCCCAAATGCTACACAAATTTAAATGGGGGATTGTTGTTTTTTTTCTTAAAAAAAAAAAAAAAATAAAAGAAAAACCAAACAAACCCCAAACCAAAACAAAAACTCTCTAATCTGGAGGCAAGAGTTTGAGGACAGGGTTTATTTTCTCTGTGCCAACAGTAAAGCTAGAAATAAATTTATCACCATGATGAGTAAGTAATAACTGAAAAAATAATTTCATATCAAGTCTCTGGGTACAGTTTAACAGTTAGGTAGTAAAAGCTGATGTTGAATTAAAAACCCAACACTTTGGTTCAGATCAAAGGATTGTTTTCCTCATTAAAAAGGACATCCCCCCCAAAAAATGTCTTGTTTGAAATGACATCTTTAATGTGGTATGAGATGTTTCAAATTAAGGGTGCTGGCATTAGAACTCGCGGTGGGAGAGAATGCTGGCCATATCAACTTGCTGGGTGGTGGCTCCACTAGGATAAAATACAGGAAAGAATGATGGGCACTCTCATCTACCAGTCTTACCATTGCCGTCTATATTGCCTCATTTGGTATAGTCAGTTGTCTTAATCAGAAATGAATTAAAAGTAGTATAGGGGAAAGCCAGTTAGGACAGATTGGGAATTTGGATTATTTTCTGAGAGGGGCTAGAGTAATCTATTGTTTAGTGGAGCAAAATGTTCCTTGAGAGGATATAGGATTACTTTATGTAGGAGGATGCTTGCAGGAGTGGATAACAATTATTTAGAGGATACTGGTTGAAAGGGATCAGTTTAAACCAGAAGCTAGAAGTGAGGAACCCAGACTAACCGAAATATGAAAGGTTTTGGTAGAAAGGATTACAGAACAGAATTTGGGTCATTTTAGGCTTAAAAATATGGGTGTGCAATAAGAGTATCCCCAGTGAACCACCAAACTTACCTTGAAGGAAGTTCTTTTCCTGTTGTAGTTCTCTGAGCTGTGTTGATTTGATTCTGTGATTCAGGACTTTTGCTGATCACCTGAGGGGACCAGAAAGAAACTTTACCTTTTCTTTGGTGCTTGGTCTGACTTCTGTTCCCATTTTGTAGCTTGGTGACCATTTCTGGTCTTCCCCTAAGTGTGAACTGTATTTGGAATTTCAGCAGAGTACTGCAGTGGGCAACTTTTGAGGTGTCTAGCCGAGACTTAGGAACAAAGTGATCAACTGTCTGTCAAATTTACAGTAACAATTGCTTTTGAACTCAGGCTGAAGTTTTGCATCCTGTATTTCCCTCCCTCTCTTTGGGCTTTCATGGGGTAACCCCTTCCTTGGACTACCTGCATACATCCACTCAGTAGATTTTCTGACAGTTTCTAGGATCCTAGAAATAGCAACGTCTTTTAGTTCATGCAGAAGGTCTTTTTTTTTTTTTTTTAAACCAGAGATTAAAGGAGTCTGTGGTGGTTTTGCGGTAGTTTCTGAGCACTCTGTTGGAATAAGTCTCATGGATACTTGTTCCACAGGCCTTGGGCTGGACCCAATGCTTATGACTTCTTTTTAGATCAAAATCTATGACCTGTCAGGCTAAAGGGAATCAGAAGTGAACACCCTCATTTTGCAGTGTCCTGACTATTGAGCTACTGAGATGTGTCTCTAGTTCTCATACAATTTTTCTCCTCCATATGAAACACTCAAAATTGTTAATAAGGTGAACTAAGAATGACTTACTAGTGAATAATGATAATTTGAATACTTACCTGACAGTTTAATTTCACTACTGCAAGCCAATGTGTCTCAAGATACTAATTAAAAAAAAATTATAATAGAGTTGCTTTTTTCCCCTTTCTCTGGCATAAACAAATAGCTTCCCCAAATTTATCTCTTAGAACTCAAGTTAATAAGAATCTTCATCAGATTAGCTGAGCACTTTGTCATTTCTAAGACTCAGTCTCATTTCTTATTTGTTGTTGTTCTTTTTGTATCATTGGACATGTAGAGACCATGTTTTATTTTGTTATAAAATTGTTGTGAAATTGTGTAATTCCTGTGGGCAATGTAAAATATTAAATAGCCTGACTATTTTTATAGTTATTGCTGTAATTAAATTGTTTATTGAGAAAATGAAGATTTCTGTTGCTGCCAAATATTCTAGGACACTTTCAGAGGGAGAAATAATAACTAAGCATAGTTAAGCATGGACCTTTAAAACAAGTTGAATTCAGTAGTTCTTGAGAAACAACCTTATCTCCAGGTGGTTGTTTTTTTTGTATGAATGGGTGACTTAACCTTTGAAATTGTCTTCTCTAAAAATCACTCATTGCTCAATAAGGAATTTAAGAAATTTAAATAGGACTGAGTTGTACTGAAGTCTGAATATGTCGATATTGGTTATACCTTCTATCAGACTTTTATAATTGGGTTTTTAAGTTCTTATAAATGATTTTGGAGCCTGTAAAATCAACTGACCACAAACTGCTTTTACAAATATGTTTTTTACTGCCTAATGACCTTATTAGAAAAATCTCAAGTTCTTTTGAAGTAGAGCATTTGAGTTGTCCAGCAAGGTTATGGCTAAAGTTAAGGGTAATTCAAAAAACATAACGGAAAACATGATGTTGCAAAGTAGGCTATAGGAAGCAAGCTGGGTCTATTCCCAGCCTTATGATGTAGGACTCAACAACCTAACTCAGCTGTGCAGCACAGCAATCTGCACTTCAGAAGACAGGGCAAACGAGTAAGCCATGTACCCGCAACAAAACAGCTGTGTCATCAGGAGAGATGTTGAAGTCCAGTGTCAGGAGAGGGGCTCCCACCCTGCAGCTCCACAGCTGCTCTTGTGGCCTCGAGCTTGCAGGCATTCACAGCAGCTTTTGTACCCATCTATGTGGGAGCCTGACAGTATGGGAGACTGAAATCTTTAGTGTTGATGCTTGCAGGCTCTGTGTTGAATCACCTGGGTGCTGATGTGTGGCTAAGCCACAGCAGGCTGGTAGCTCCTGTGCTGCTTGTTGCTGTTTGGAGCTGCTGAAGAGCTCTTTTGATTCGGCCAAAAGTATCCAGCTGTTTTCTGGTCACTTGGGTTAGATGTCTGCTGCAGCACTCACTCACTGTGATACTTTCCTACTAGAAAATGGACTTGATGTGTGTGTGCTACTTAATTTATCCTCCTCCAAAAGCCAGAAATTTGTTGCAATTTCTCTGTGCACTGTGATTTCCTTGTGGCCAAATTCCCCATTGTGCTTAGGACCCAGGTAAATGGGCCATGTGGAGGAAATTGCACAAGAGCTTAACTGCTGTGAAATCCCATCTGTTAGCAAGAGCAGGAGTTTGGAGCATAAAGCATTTGTTCTATTCAAGATGTTTATGGAGCCCTAATATGTGCTTGATAAGTAGGTTTAAATCTTCATGAGTGCAACTGGCTTCATGACATTTTTTTACCTTTGCTGGGGACCCTTCCACCAGCATCCTGGCAGCCTCCTGCCATCTTTGGAGTGTCCTTCAGAAGGAATCCAATATTTGCCTAGTGTAATACACACCATAAAAGAGGGGACCCACTTCTCAGTAAAAGCAAGTCTAAGTCTATCCCATGACATTCTTCAAATCATAGAAGTATGTATATTCAGTAACAGCTCTGAACTTTCAGGTGTTTTGCTTCAGCTAAAAATTAATTAAAGAAACAATACAGAGTGGGGGAGAATGCGTGTTTTTTTAAAAAAAAACTGAACTTTTTTGAGAGTGGTTAATCAAAAGGATTTTAAAATTACTCTCTAAGTAGATTTATTGTTCCAGGCCTAAAGCTGGAAGTTGTGTGCATGAAAGTACAGGGCTCAAAGTGGTCAGCACTGTTGATAAGTGCATTTATAGAAATCTATAACACGCTTGTGAGCATACCATGTGTACATGTTTTCTTCACCTCCCAGCACACCACAACTTTTGTCTTGTGGAACTTTTTATCAAGTCAGATTTTCCCCGGAGCAGCAGAGCTTCTTTCACTCTCTAGTCTTAAAAAGACTGCTTAAGCACAGCGCAAGACCTAGACCATTTGGAATGATGATATCTGGTCTCCCTCATGCCTCTGTCTCTTGAATCTAAGTGACACGGTCATTTGGCAGCTAAACTTGAAGGATCAAAATAAGCCAGATGTTGAGCAGAGAGATCTTTGCCAGCCATCAAGCCTCTGTTGAGCATGCTATTGCAGCTTAGATTTCCATGTCTGCTACCATTTACTTCATGTTGGCTCATTAAATTGACAGCTTTTAAAATGAGAAAAAGGGGAGGGGGGGAAAGAGTAAGAGTTAATATAGAAAGCTGTTGTATTGTCCAGCCACATTTATTTTTAAAAAGTCGCAATCTTTGATTGCACTTAAGGCCTGTTTCTTTCCAAAACGTTTGCTACTCAGTGTTATAAAGTAGCTTGTGTTGCATTCTGTGAATGTACATGTTTGTTTTATTATTGTTCCAGGTAGACTTACACGTACATCTAGGGAGCTGTTCTTTTAATGTCTCAGATTATTGTGCATAAAAACTGGACCCCTAGTGTGAAAATGAGGGAGTAAAAACCTAGTGCCTTTTGGTAGTGCTGCTGTTTTGAAATAATTATTTTATTTTGTTACACTGTGAACCTTGATAAGTTCACATTTGGAGTTTCTGTTTATGTTTGCTACATCTGCTAAGAGAGAAAGAGTCCGCAAATCATAATTGTTTTCTACGTTTAGTGTGAACCAGTGGATCAAATTATGCTAAGTTGATGCAAACTGATCAGTTAAAAAATGATCTGTGATACAAACTTAAGCATGCTGTCCCATAGAGAGTGCTGTTCCTACTGCCTCGCTTGATGTTACACTGTCTTCAGACAGCTGGTAATGAAATGTGACAAAATGTTTCTGCCGGACAGCCTGGTGGTAGTATAGCTGTAGTGACTGTAGTGGGGTTATGATGAGCCACAGCTCCTGGGAGGTACAGCCCAAGAAAATGAGGGGATTCATGGCAGCTGGCTTTTGGTACTGTAGAATATGAGAGTTTTCAGAAGCCCTCTGGGTACAAGACAGGGGTGAGCTCTCTTAAAATTCAGGGCCTTCAGCAAATCCTAAGTGGCTGGAGCAAGGGGTCCTGAGTCATAGGTGAAGCCATAGGTGAAGTCTTGATAAAGCAGATCCTGTGTCTTTCTGTTGGAAACAATTATCTAGGGAAAGTAAGGTCTGGGGCAGCTGCTGCAGATGCCTGTGTATCATGGCTGTGTCAATACAGATAACAGAAAAAGAATCACAAAATATGTGAAGTAATATATGAGTATTTGCTGAGCAATGCTTGTGTCGTCCTCTTGTCTTTGCTAGAATTCGTGTTTTCGCCTTGTCTGTTCATAATCAAGATGGAGAAAATTTTCTGTATGGTTTTCTACACTGGAAGTTTATGGATTGTGGAGATTTTCTGAAAAAAAGAAGAAACTTGAACACAAATTAATAAAGGAAAGCTTTGTTCTTTGTTTTTTAGATGGTTTTATGTTGAAGGGAGCTTCACTGCTCTCAATGCTGAAATTATTTTTTTTTCTTTAAAAGCATGTATTCTTGACATGTTCCTTTCCTCCTTTTCTGCCTGTTCTTGTCTCTTTGGAGGATCAGATGTTGATAACTAGACTTCTAGCTGTCTGCAGCCAGTTCTGCCATCAGCGTGGGCATGTCATGTTGTCACTTTGCCCTTCTCTACTGCTGTCCACACATACTATCTTGTCAGCAGAAAGTATTGAAGCTGTCTGAATTCTCATTCGAAGACTTCCAGGGCCTAATTTGAAGTGTAATAAGGTGAACCGGAAAGCCTTGCTCTGGGAGAAGGCAAGGCCCCTTGAAAACAGGTTTCCTGTTAAATCCTGTCTAGTTTTCAAAGGTCTCATTGCAAAAACTAAGTACCTCCAGGATGCAACATCATTATAAACATTGGTATAGTCATCTCAGTGCTGCACTCTGGAATCTGGTTACTATTCCCTATGTCATTTGAGCCAGGAACTTCAAAAACCATGTTAGCTTTTGTTTTTTGAAGATTGAGACCTGTGTCAGGGAGAGTATGCATGCAGTTCAAATTGAATCAGTTTTATATTGTAATGGCTTTAGTGGAGTTATTCCTCACCTAGTGAGCATTCTAAAACTTTATGCCAACCAGTGTGTGTTTTATGGAGAAAAAAAACCCAACCCAACATGATTAAATGGGGTACTGCTGAGGTTGTAATGTTAAAAAGAACTGTGCTGCAATATGAACTTTAAGTTTCAAGTTGTATCAGCATTTGCTGTTAGAGGATTTTCTTTCTGGCACTTCATATATATCACATTTTTAAAAAATCCAGCATTTCAATGATAATAAATTTTAGAATCTTCTAAAACTTCACACTTATTTCATTGTATAGGATTTTTCTAGCCTGTCAAAATAAATTGTTAAAGATACAAGTCTCAAAATCTTCAAACTGAATGTGGAAAACCAAGCCCAACCAATTGTCCTTTCTTTCCTTCCTTGGCTCCCAAAGACAGCAGAGTTAGTTTTTTTCAAAAGGCAGAGGATGTTTCTGGAACTATACCATGGAAGCATATTATAAATACATGTGTGTTTTCCAGTGATCATACTTCTCTCCTTCTGAAGCTGTAATACATTCTTGCAGCATAATCAATCATAGAGAATGACCTTTAGTTTTTTTCAGAATAAAATGTCTCTCAAGCAATTAATAAAAACAGACGAATTTGAACACTGCAACATAGATGAAAACAGTATTTTAAAAATCATTTTAGTGAAACCTCGGAGCATGTCATGGTCAGACATTTGGGCAGGAATAGGATTGCCCAGTCTGCCACCTTTTTGAACAACTATTCTTAGAGTTTTGAGTAAGTTTATTGCTGTTTATTTTTTTTGTGTCAGTGTTTGCATTTGAGATTGTAATGCATTACGAAATATGGAAAGGGCTCAGATTTTTGCCTTTAGCAGTGCTATCAACAAGTCTTCACATGAAAGAAAAATGGAAGTCTTTCCGATTGAGAGGTAGTGGTTTCCCATTCAAGAGATCCTATTATTTTAGCACTGTGTTTATAATGTCTTGGGTAGCTTTGTGCCAGCACTTCTATTGTAACCTACCCCACCCACCATGCACGTTATAACTCAGCTTTTAAATTCTTCTCTTAGTTGAAACTTGTCCTAAAAAATGTCAACTCAATGAGCAGATTTTCTTCATATTTTCTCAGTAAAGGGTTCCTTTATTTTTTTTTTTCCCCGCAGGAAAGCTTTTTCAGGAATAATAAACAGTTGGCCTATGGGTAGATAGGGTGTCTGTGACTAACTTCCATGGCACATATGTGTATCTATTCAACAAATACAGAATCTAGATGGAATAAAAAGCAAATGCATAACAACCACAAGGACCAAAGCAAATCTAGCAACTGTACAATCTGGTTCAGTCTGCAAATGATCTAAAGCCTTTCAGGGAAAAGTCCAATTCTGCCACCTACAATTTAGAAGTGTCCCTGAGCATTTGGTTTAGAAGCTGAAGAATACTTTATAGGGTGCAATAAATTATTTCATTTGTTGTTTCTTTGGGGAAAATTTCTGTGGAACTAGAACTGAGTCTCAGAGAATACTACAAAGAAAGAAAGTAGAAATATGAGTCAAGGAGTAAAGAGACAAAAGGGAAAAGCATGAAGGAAGAAGAGGGAAACAATGGAAAAAATTGTATCTCTAGTATATCAGGTTTTTCTGATGAATTTGTTCTAGCTTTATCTTATCGTGAACCTTGGGAATTTTTTTTTTTAAATTGCAGTCTGCAGCTTTGTGACTCTTATGAGCAGGAATCTCCACTTTTCTGTGCCTTTATACTTCTATGTGGTAGTTATATTCCCAGCACTTCCTTGACATGGAGAAATGATCTTCTCCTGAACTGGATTTGTACAGTGCAGAAAAACAGTGTCAAAGCATGGTTGGCTCAAAGGCATTTTAACCTCCCACCCACTTGGCACCTCTAGGTAGTTAAAGATATTCAGGTTTCTAGCTGGAATATAATCTCCTGATCCCAGTGCCACAAATCTGTAAATGTAGATTTGCGTGTGTATTGGGGATGCAAAATTAGGGAATGCACATCCAGATACAATTTTGAATGTGCTATAGAAATGCAGAGTCTAAATGAGCTTGATCATGTGCTGTTGGTCTCGTTTCAACTGTAAACATCTGTTCTGATACCTCATTGCAGTTCTCTTCTGTGCCTTGTACATGAACTGTACTGACTCAACTGTCTGAGGTTTAAACTAATCAGATAATTTGCCTGCCACCTCTGCCTCCCTGTGCGGTACCTGGGTGAAGTTTTTAAAGGTTTTTACAGATGCTTTTTCACTTGCCACATCTTTGAGTTCTGATTTTTATGCGCAGTTTTAATCTGCGAAAGGAGCTATTTAAAAGCTTCTGTAATTCCCAAATTATTTAACATTTTATTGTTGTACAGAGACTTGACCTCATCCTCTACTTGCAAATGCCATATAAACCATAACTTTCTTCATATGTTTACCTTTCAGTGAAATGTAAGAGTGAGAGTATTGTGGAAGATCAGATTTTTGTACTCTGCAGCTCTCAGCAACTTATTGGGAATGTAAAATTACCTAGAGCGTATAAAGAGGAGACACAGAAGAGGAAGGTTAGGACAGTCTGTAAGGAAAAAGCATATAATCTGGTGTGTAACTTACAAACAGATGTGCATTTCAAGTGTGAAAAAGGGAGAAATACTGTTTGCCAGCTCCAGCTGGAGAAACATGGAGTACAGGGGCTACATTGACTTAAATTCTTTTCTTTGCATGTGAGCTGATTCTTTCTCAACGGGTGGAGACTTGAGTGAGGCTGTAGTCACAGCTGTGACTTTCAGTTTGACTGAGGCTGTGGTTTCTGGAATATTTGTTCTGCATGGCTGACTGATGGAATAAGTGTTTTAGTAAAGTTGTAGAATGGTTCAGTGTGGTTTGTTTTTGTTTTGGTTTGATTTTTTTTCTTTTTTTTTTTCCTTGCTTCAGGAGTAGCTTTGTATCTAGGTACGACGTAACTATGTTCTGGAAACGGAAAACTGGTTTTTGTTTTTGAAAAGGTGTGTATGCACAGATCTGTTTTTTTGGGTTTTTTTTAGCTTTGCCTTTTATAGTGTGTTTGGTTTTTTTCTTCCCTCAAAAAGATAAAACCTATATCAGTAGCAGAAGCAGAGCTTTGCTTTGAGAAGGGTTGGAACATGTGTGGCATCAGCAAGTCACAACAACATCCTGATTATTGGAAACCAATATGTCGCTAACACGTAGGCAGCTATGGGCCCATATACATTGTTTTATGGATCTGAATGGATGAACAGATCCTTCAAAAGATGGAGAGAACAAGGAGTAGCCATACCTACTTTACAGGAAAAAGGTACAAAATATACCAGTGCTTTTGAAAGAATTTCTCTACAGTATACCTTCTCTTTGTGAATGGTGGCACAGAGGACCAAAACACAAGTGAGTTTTCTCTTGCTCTCTGTTCATACATTTTCCTTTTCCCTTCAACCCTCATGCCCCTGGCCCCAAGTTTAAAGTACTGTAAACTCTGAGTGTCACAGAAAACACATCTCAAGACAGAGAAGGTAATGAAAATAGCCTGCAGTGACTGGAGAGGGTAAAAAAGTGTGCTGTTATACTTCTGAGGTCCCTTTCTCATGTGTTCCTTGTATTGCCTGCACTGACGTTACTTTGGTGGATTAGTAAAAGTACATGAATTGTCTGTTTGTCTGCCAAAATAACAGGTAGTCATCTTACAAAAAATGATGAACTAGCTTAGATATTATAACAAATGTATCTGATACCTGTTAGACTAATTAGTAGTGCCTCTACTCAGTATTTGTCAGGACACGATATGTGAAGGGAAGACATGGTTCACCTCTAGCACAAATAATTCTTAAGTTTTTCCTGTATCTCAAAACATAATGGTTCAGACCAGAGCCACCTGTCCTAGTTCCTTGTATCCCACAGTTGCTAGAAATGGATGCCTAATGGAAAGTAAGAACAAGGAGAGTATATAATATTTCTTTCTAAACTATTCTTTCAGCCTCCAGCTATTTTCAACTAATTTTTAGATATATTTTTTTTTTTTTTCCCCTGAACCTGATCTGGTTTGTCTGTTTAGTAAATCCATGGTTATTTCTCTTATGAAACTGTGCACAGCCTGTCCTTTAACCTATGTAAACTTTTAGTGCACACAGTGGCCTTTGAAAAGGAATTCCTGAGTTCTGTCACTTGTTGCCTACACAACCACTTGCAGTTTTTACTCTGATACCTAGTTGGCTTCATTTGACTCCGGATTTACATATTGGAACAGAAGTAAACTCTCAATGCTTTTTTTTACCCTTTCTATAACAGTCATGTTTTTGTGCACCTCTGTCACATCTCCCTGTTACTTACATCTGCTCCAAGCTGCAGGAGCCCAGCCTACTTGTTTGCTTCTCCTCTGTGGAGCCAATTTCAATCTTGTTGCCCTTCTCTGAATTTTTTCCAATTGTGACACGTTATGAGAGTCGACCAGAGCTGCTCACATCATACCAGTTGTGGGCAAACTCTAGTTTTATACCATACAATGAAAATGAGATTTTAAGGGGTTTTCTTCTGTTCTGAATTTCCTAGAATGTTTCATTTTCTGTTTTGACTGATGCTGTTAAGTATTGAGCTGCTGTTTATATCAAAATATCTACTGTAACCCCAGTGTTCTGGAGCCTGCCTGGTGAGTGAATCTGTGGATTGTCTTATTGCATGCAAAACACTCTTGTTTACACTTCTGGTGGCATTTTATTATCCAGACACCTAGTATTTTAAGGCCTTTCTGCAGTTAGTGTTTCCCATTCCCCCTTACCTTATTTAAATACCTTTTGTTTTGTCAGCAAATTTGGTTGCCTCATTGCTTACTCCCTTTTCCAGTTCACTTATGAATATGTTGAACAGCACAGTTCTTACAACACAGACTTCTGACTCTCCTATGCTGTTTCTTGTCTTTAGTCACTCTCGCACCTCATCTGTTTTGTTTCTTTAACATACTTTGAGGGAGATCTTGTTTAATGTCTTTTGGAAACTTAAGTTGGCAGAGTTACCCTTGAATGAAAATTTATTGAATTCTTCATTTTATCAGCTGTGTGATAACCCTTGCAGTCAACTTCAGTAGGTTTGCAAGGCAGGCATTCTCTTCATAGAAACAATGGCAGCTTTTCTCTGAATAGAGAGAACTAGTGGACACGGGAAAAAATGTTATCCTTTGTAATTTCTCTCTGTGTACTCTCTGTCTAATACTATTACGCGCCTAAATATTATCTCTTTGCCTAATGTATAGGCCTGTAGTTGCCACTTTCATCACAAACCTTTTTTTAAAGTCCCATTTATGTTTACACACCAGTCAGAGATTAAGGTGGGTAGGGTTTAAGAAATGGAGGTGTGCATGGATCCATATTTTTGTTAAATGAGAAAGTGACAAAAGTGGCTCGCCGAAGGCTTGATGGCTTGCCAGAGTTAAGAATGTCAAATTCCTTATACTGATGTAGAAGCTATTAATATAATATGCAGAAATGCAAACATCACAATCTTTTTCTTATTGGCTTAGGCACCGTAAGATTTTAAGCTAACATAATAGTTCATTACTAAATACAAATGTTTTTAGCAGTCGTTTAAAGTACTGATAATTTCAACTTTATATATTAGTCCTCATAGGAAATCTAAACAGCTTTAAGAGAGGCAGCCGAAGATTACAAATACATTAAAGCAGTTCTGAATATTCTCTACAAAAGAAAACTTCCTTTTTGTAGAATTCTCATGGATTCTTTTCCCCTAAAGGGTTCTCCTTCACTGTGTTTATTTTCCTGTTTTCAGTCCATTCTGTAGCAAGGCAAAGTAGCACTTGCACCAACATGTAAACTTTTAGAAGGCTGTAAACATTACTCCTTGTAACTTTAGCTGATGAGATAAAGGGAGGTGCTTTACAAATAGCTAGACTGGTAGCTGCATCTAGTAATCGAAGCTACTCCTTGCGCAAGTGCACAGATCGTAGTTCTTTAGACATTAGGTTACTGTTTTGTTCCAGAAGCAAGGAGGTGAATATTTTCCATGTAATTAAAATAATGTGTGACAACAGGGAAACAAGGATAGGCTGGTAATTGTGGATACTTTTAGTACTGAAAGTCTGATAGAACTGCTTGAATCATAGAATGGTTTGCGTTGGAAAGGACCTTAAAGATCAAGTTCCAACTCCTCTGTAGTGGGCAGGTACATCTTCCACTAGACCAGGTTGCTCAAAGCCTTGAATATTTGGTTTATTGCACCAACTAATGTAGAAGACAGAAACAAATACTAAACCTGATTATGTGAAAATCTCTTTTGAAGTATAGGGACATTGCAATAGCAGTTATACCAAAGAAGGGACAAGACAGGCATATGACTATAGTAGTCCAAACAGTGGTAGTTATGGATTTGGCAATAGCTGTACCCTTATGGCAGTATCTATTTGAATAGAATGAGTGACTATGGAAAAAGAGCGAGGAGAAATAGAGACGAAGTAATCACCACTGATTTTGTGCCATGAACTTGAAAAGGAAGTGGATAGAAACTAATTTTCCTTGACCTCAGGTACTGAGAGAGTCTCCAAACCTCTCTAAATAGAGAATGGTAATGCTATGTCTGTTAGATCTTGTAGTTGTTACAAAAAACGGCAACTTGAAAAGCCAGCCACACTGTGCAGGAACCCCCTCAAAAACTGGCTGCTACTGTTAGTTTCCTCCACCACCCGCTCGCTTCTGCCCGCAGCAGTTTTGGAAAGCGCCACATGCAGAATGTAATTCCAGATGGTCCCATGCAGGCAGTCTTGAAGTGTGTGAATTCCTACTGTTGGAATAAAATTGTGAAGTCAAGTCTTGGGAGAAAGAATATTTTGTTCCTTGTCTTTTGAGGTAACATTGCAGGCTCTTTTGATAACATCAAAAAGGGAAGAATAAAGTTTGCCCCAGTGCAAAGTTTTTATTAGAGAGGCTTCTGTAATTGTTCCTGATACAATTTTTAAAAAAGCTTTAAAAAATTAGACTTCTAAATCCAGTATTGTCACACATTATTTTATTTAGAATAGGATCAGAATGAAGTTGAAATATGCAAAAAATTGAGAATGAGGCTTTTTTTTTTCTTTCCTTGGCCTGAGATAGACTCCTACTGTTCTTTTTGGATCTGTGTGTAAGAAGTCGTCTTTTGATTTTCCTTTTTAAGGAACTTATTGATTTTATTGATACACTGAGAATGTGTAAAAATAGTGCAGAAATTGTATAAAATTCAGATATATTTTAAACTTTCTAAACAGAAGTATGTCAAAGTATCAGTAATGTTCATATTCTGAGACAAGGATGGACTATTTTTGCAGGCTGGGGTAGGGTTTTCCTGAAATGTTCCTGGAATATAATTTTGCTGGGATTTAGCTCTTAGAATAAATACCACATCAGTGAGCTGCAGCAGAATTGTAGCTCTAGTTCCCGAGGTGTGTGTGGTTGAGAGTTGCATGAGAATTCATCTGTTTGCCAAGTGGTGTGGAAAACAGTTGTAGTAACAGAAAAAAAAGTGAGAAATGTGTGTCAGATGAATGAATGAAGACATGGTAAATGGACAGGAAACAGACTCTTAGTGTCATTCTCTTACAGCAAAAATTTAGTGGAGGTGATGCAATTTTGTTGTTTGAAATTTAATGGTGATCATTAAATTACAGATAAATAAATTGTACTATATTTTAAGTAATTGTCCTCTTAAAGATTTATTTTCATTAAATTGTATCAGGAAATGGAAGCTAAGTGGCTTGAGTACATTTCAGTTTTTTCCTTACTACAGTAACAGTAATTTGCACGTGCAGAGCAGATTCACATAAGGATCTTGTGAGTTTTTTTAAATTTAATTTACTTTTAATTTCAATTTAATTCAATACTGTAGCACCTCTGTATTTAGAGAATTATTTTTCCTGAATCTCATCCTCTGTGCTGAAGTTTCCAGGCGAGTGACTGAGTTTTTGTACACATTCACTATGCCTTTAGATGCCATGTTCTTCAAGGGAACATGCATGCAGAAATGGAAGATCTCAGAATCACTCTCTTGTAGGCAAAAAAAAGAAACTCCAAAACACTCAAAAGCTCTTTTTTCTAATCCATGCTCTTTAGAATTCAGCTGCAAGTCTTATATCCCTTTCCCACTACTACTTGTAAAATTATGAATCTTGGGCTTTTGAAACTACTTCTGAGGCATCTGTTTATATACATTTTTTGATTGGCAGTTAAGATAATTATTTACCTTTCTATAGAGTAAAGACATCTCTGAAAGTGTTTTTATTTTTAACATTGTTTAAATGATGAAGTATTTCAAGCATAAACAACCCCAATCTTTGCAGAAACTTCCTAATAAACCTAACCAAAATGTTGACATTGTAAGAGACTTTTACATTTTTTGAAGTCTGTACTGACCATTCTCCATGCCTGAGTTTTCAGAGCTGGTTGTTTACCTATCCAAAGACTCTTTTTTTTTAATTGCTGTTAAGTATATAGGAAGAACTTCTAAAGAATCCAAAGCCTCAATTATAAAGGAGGTCTTGTTTATCTCTGCCTTGTCCATTTAATTCTGGGATCACAAATTTTTGATATGAACTGTCCATGATTAACTAGCCTTCAGAATTAATTACCAATTTGCTCAGAAATAGCTAATATTAGAGAAATATTTTAATAGTGCAAGCTATGGTGAGACCAAAGATAACACTTTTGCCATCGAATCCTATTCTACATCGGCTACGATATCTAGAGATGGCATCTTTGTCAGAATCTGTTGTAATATGATATCTCCCTGAAATGGATATCCTATTGCGTTGGTGACTATAAAAAGATCTCATCAAACATGTTGTGGTCTGCAAGACTTACATATAACTTCAGAGGAGAGGAGGAAACTTCAGGTAACCTGGAAATCAAAGAGCAGATGTTACTGCATTTCAAGTACTGGAAAAAGTAGATAGAAATTATCAGAAACTTTTGGAGCTCTCAAACCCAACTCATTGAAAAGGGTGATGTGGGAGATGTCTGCTGCTGTCTAGTGGAGGCTGTGGACACTCATCTCTAGTTAGGTATTAGTGTTCCACTCCAAAGTATGGGGAAAGGCAGGCATCCTGCTGAATGGGGAACTGCTTGTGCCACCTTCGTTCAGCAGATCTAGATTGTTTTACTCTACTTGTTCGAGGCTTCCACCATGTCAGCTCTTCTTGGTTGCCCTCTGACTGAGAGTTCAAGAACCTCTTAGGCAGTAGAAAGATTAATCCATTTCCTTCGTTGGAAGCAAAAATTGGTAAATTAATTACGGTTTTGCAGCCTTGTTTTCAATCTCCCAAATCCAGAAAGCTTAAACCACGCTAAGAGTGATGTCCATACTTAATGCCACCTGACTCTTGAAGTTTTTCTGAGATCCCTCTCAAGATAGGTGGTCTGCCTCTGGCCATTCCTTGCAAGAGCTGACACACATGTCCAGAACATGTTTAAGGGATGGGACTCAGCTCCTGTGTGCTCAAGAAAAGTACTGCACTTCTGGGTTTTTTGACCCCGTATTTCTGGTCAGAGCAATTGAAGTCTGTGGCAATGTTAGTGTTGAACAGCAGCTAGAAAAACACTTAAGTGGCTGAAGTGATAGTGTTTAAGCCCTAAGGAACACAGTAGCTACATGTAGCATTAACAGTCTGTTTGCCCTTACTAGGCTGCCCGAGCACGTGAGAGAGGGTCTTAATATGCGAAAGCTGATACCTAGGTGCTTCTTAAAGTCTGGCTGTTTTGTTCCAGCACTAATTCTCTAGTCTAATGTAATCTTTTGAGCTTTAAAGACAGAGTTCCCTGATGACTTTCGATCTCTGGCTAATATTTTTCAATGATTCAGGCTTCCTTCTCGTGCATAAAATGAGTATTTAGATATGACTAAGCATATAACATCTATGTGATTAGTTAATAGTTTTTTATCTGCATAGCATGCATGGCTGATATTTTTGCCTGTTATGTTGGTGATGTGGTGTTTTTTTTTCTTTTTATCCTTAATATGTGATACACAATCAGATCAGGTTTTCACTCCGCCTTTTTGAACAGACAGTGAAACAGTTGGATGTGCTTTTATATACATTTTACCTGTTTATTTAGGGTCATTAAGTGAAAATTTAAGATAGCTTTTTATTTGTTGATGGGGAAGAGTTTGATATCCTACCATTGGATGGCTATTAAAAAAAACCAACCCTATGCAGAACCATGGAATTCACTCATTGCGCCTGTGTGCTAATGCTCTAGATGTGATCATCGGGTGTTCTTGCAAGATACACGTAATCTGTGCTATGTATGCTGGCAGAGACTGTTTCCTAAATCACAATCATTGCTGTTATATACTGATTTCTGAAGCATACAGGCTTGCACATAAATTGTCATTTTGCATAAGACTGTGAATATAGTCTCCCGAAATATTTTTCTCTTTGTAATCTTAACTCTTGTTTAGAGAATGTTTGGAGTTGTGTCATAGAAATAAATTTCCTGTCTTTCCTACTACTGTTTGCACATATTTGTGTGAGTGCTAAAGAGATGGGAACTGAAACATATGGGGATTTTTGTTGTTTTGTTTTAAATACTCTGCAGAAACATGAGGAAATTCCTTAATCACTAAGTTGGAATGTGTAGGCTTTCTTCTTCTGGGATTACTTTAATAGAACTTGAACCAATCAAGGTGCTGCAGTAATGTAACAGAAACAGCTACATGTGGTTTTAACAATAGGTGTTATTCAGAGCAGTTAGAGGAGTTTCTTTCAGGTGTTTCAAAATCCTCTGAGTGTAATAACAATAATACTACATTTGATTATAAACTAAATACTTTCATCATACATGCTCCTTTAGGAGTTGCATTATAAAATTGGGCCATGAAAAAAATTTAAAAGGTGGTATTTTCTTAAGGTGCTAATTGTAAATACTAACTGATGTTGTTCAATATCGCCTTTCTTCATCTACAAAGTTCACTTTAGCAATATTTTTCTGACAAATTTTACTTCTGAATTTTCTATACATATTTGTCTTGCATTTCTCCTCTTGAAAGTAATTTTTTCTTTACAATAACCTTTTGATTCTCTGGAAATCGGTCAGTTTACTTCCATTTATATATTAGATCTGTACACACTACTTGTTAATTTATATCATGATGTTATCCTTCATTTTTGGCCTGGTTTCTCAAATTGGTATCAAAGCTATATTTGCAAGCCTATTCCTCTAAAAAATGGACAAGTGAAACTCTCCACATCTGTCATATAATGAAGACAAATGTTTTTCTTCCTAGGTGGTAACTTTGCTCTCTCTTGGTAAATAGCCACTATATTAATGGCTGCTAAACAAAATGTGTCCCTTGTTTCTGGTGGCAGTAGGTAGTTCACCCCTTTCTTTCTGCACCTATGTGTTGCAACCTGAACTCTAGTTTAAAACCTTGTTGTGTGCAGTAACTTGTGTATTAAAATGCAGAGCTCTTAATTTAGAGGATAACATTCATTGTGTGCCATAGTGGCTAAAGAGAAGGTTTGTCCTGATCTCAGTGCTATGTAGGTATTGCAGTTTATTTCTTATGTGACTAAATCTTACATGTTCATAAGGTTTTTGTTTAGGCTTAAAAAATCCTCCTCCTGAAAGTATTGCTTACTCTGAAAAAGCATTTCAAGCATATTAGGTGAGACCAAGCATGTTAGGTGAGGCTGGTTTGTAGATATGTATTCATCTGGCAAGTTTAGTTCTCATAACATGTTTCTAAAGCAAAATGCTGTAGGCACATTTGCTGACTTAATTGCTGTCTGATATATTATTAAGTGCCATACAGCTTTTACAGAAAACGGACTGCAGATCTTTCTTAAGTAATGGAATTAATAAAACTACAAAGAATTTTTATAACTGTAGATTGGGAGTTGCCTTGAGGTTATTCAGTTTTCTCCCCCTTTTTCTTCCCCCTATATCTTATCTTTGTGACTTATATTTCTATAAAATTTTGGCTCCTTTTATTTGTACTTTTGAATGCAAATACTTTCTTCATTAAAAGCCCATGAAGTTTGCACTGTGTTCAAAACCAGGAAACTAGGTGAAGATTGAAAGAACAAAATTCAGATTTGCCAGTAACTGTATTTTAACAGTAGTATTTATGATTGCTCTTAGGCTACTTTGTGAATTGAATGTTGTGAGTTATGACTAAACTGCTCAAACCTGGTTTCCTAGAGCAAGATGCAAGGGTACCTAAACATAGAGATGCCGGAGAGTGGAAACTGCACCAAATGTAGTTAGGGTTATGGATCTCTTTGGCCAAAAGATGTGGTCTGAATAGAAAAATTGCTTTGGGGGAAAAATTGTGCTCACCTTTTGGTGGCAGCATATCTCTGATATCAAGGAATCTGATATATTATGAATCGCTGATATTTTTGTACATACTTGGTAAAGCCAAAGCAAAAAGACAGAGCCTTTCTGAGCAAGAAATAATGGTGCAGAGACAGGCCCAGAAGTGAATGATGCGAAGTAGGGTTGAAGTGTAACTCAGACCTCTACTAAAGGACTACTGCTGATGGGCAGTGAAGCTGTATTTGTTACTCTTGAGGTAAATTATAAAGTCCTTGCAGAAAAGTGGAAGGCAGTTCTGTCAACAAGGAAAAGAGGAACCTGGAATGCAACATGCCCCAGACACGGGAATGGGAAGTTTTTGACAGGTGGTCATGATCTGGCTGACTTGAGCACTGACTTTCTGAAGCTTACATTCTTTCTTTCTTTGACTTTGATTGCTCCCTAAGTTATCTTTATAATATGGACTCAGTACTTGTATGTATTATCTAGTGCTGGTGACACACGAAGTATATCCAAGTATTAAGTGCAAGCTGGAGTTGAGTTTTCAGGAAGCTTTTATCCAGAAATGCAAAAGCAGCCGATTTGCTAACAAGCCCATGCAGACGGTTATACCTGGATAATCTGTGCGTGATGGTGTGTGTACCAGCTTGATGTTGATCAATGTTTGCCACCCAGATCTGTGGGAACATCTGATGTTATGATTTAATCTGTGCATGAGTGAGGTAACCATTTTAGAGAACACATTTAGTAGACGGAGTGCTATAAAAGATGAGTGTGGTCCAATTAAAACCCAAAATTTTTTATAAAATTCCTCTCTACTCCTACATTATGGACATGGTATAGGGACCAGTGCTATTCAATATATTCATCAACGACTTGGATGAGGGAGTAGAGTGCACCCTCAGCAAGTTTGCTGATGATACGAAACTGGGAGGAGTGGCTGACACGCCAGAAGGCTGTGCTTCCATCCAGCGAGACCTAGACAGGCTGGAGATTTGGGCGGGGAAAAATTTAATGCAATTTAACAAGAGCAAGTGTAGAGTCTTGCATCTGGGCAA
>WKFP01015393.1:2881340-2897092 GCA_011057875.1 Pterocles orientalis
TGACATCCAGTGATAGGACAAGGGGCAATGGGTGCAAGCTGGAACATAGGAGGTTCCACTTGAATATGAGAAAAAACTTCTTTACAGTGAGGGTGACAGAGCACTGGAACAGGCTGCCCAGAGAGGCTGTGGAGTCTCCTTCTCTGGAGACATTCAAAGCCAGCCTGGATGTGTTCCTGTGTGATCTGATCTAGGTGTGTCCCTTCCAGTCCCTAATATTCTGTGATTCTGTGGTATGGATAATGGTTGCAATTTCTCCTCTATACAGCTCTGCCTTACTGAATAAACCAAATCTCACCATTTTAAAAAACAAGATTTAAATAGCTAAAAATCTGTTTCCTTACAAAAAAAAAAAAAAAAAAATTAATGTATTTTTTCCTAAAATTTTTTCAAGTCATACCGGAGTTGAAAGCCCTGGCATGAAATGACTTCTTCCTTTGATTGAGAAAGGAATCTCATAGAAGAATAGCACCAGAACTATGATGAAAAGTGAAAACTGTGGCATACTATGTATATTATACTTTAGCAGTAGGGAGAGGTTTTTATTGTGTTGGAGACTATGCAGCACATAAACTCAGTTAACCTGTCTCTGTAGAAAAAAATCCTTAATTGTTATGCCTCACTGAAAGAATTGTATAATGTAAGTTTGAGTTTACTTTGTCTAGAAGTATTTCAGAAGTGAGGGAAAGAGGCACATGAACTAGATCTTTTTTCCATGCCTTTCACTGCAGCTTTTGTATGATGTTTGCAGGAGGTTCTGTAATGGTTTGGTATGACTGGAGTATGATTGTTGCAATGTTCTTGGGATAACTCAAGCTATGCTAGTAATACAATGTAAAAGCTGTTAAGATGGAGCTGAAGATGAGGACTAGTTTTGCTATGGAAACTAGGAAGTCTTTTTCCTGATGTAAAAGTGTGCCAGTGGTGATGATGGAATGGGGAATAAACTAAAAGTTATCCAAAATACAGCTTTCATACTTGCCTACTCTTCTCAGAAAATGTGAGCTTTGATTAGAAAATTTAGCAATATGACTGTTAAGCATTGTAATTTGTATGTTTTATATCCTTATTCTTTCATATGTGAGCATGATCAATATCTGGAATAAATCTCTTAAAATGAAACAGTCATCCCTTTCTGCAGAACCGGTCAGAGTAAATGCATTCCCTTTGAGGAAGCTGATGGTCTGATATCACCAGGCAAGAACTTCCATGAAGCATTGCAATGATCTCAAGATCTAAAAGTTGAAATATATATAACTTTTCTCCTTGAATTTAATAATTAATAACATTGTTTTTTCTTCCCCTTTTTTTTTTTGGGGGGGGGGAGGTGATAGGAGGAGGTGGATAACGCATGGGATTCTTCACTTAAAACTCAATTTGAAAGTTCTCCTCCTCCTCCAACCTCAAACTCATGGAAAACTTTTCTTAAGTCTGGATTTGTTCTAGTTGGTCTTATTGAGCTTTGCTTTATATTTGCTGTAGTATAACAGTGCAGAGACTTTGTGAAATACTGTCCAATTCAACTGCACACTTTTTTTGCATAGGTTTATCAAAGGGTGTCCTCCAAGGTGTCCACTTGTGTTTTGCTTGTGGAGAATTAGTCCTGGAGTTCCCACTGGGAACTGAATAGCAACTAACAGCAACTGTGACTCGTAACTTGATTATGTGGAAGATGCTGCAGTTACACTGGAAAAGCATCCTCTGGAAGTGCAGACTTTTCTCTTAAGAAGTTGTGAAAACTCTGTCAACCTCGAGTAAATGGTGGAGACTGTCATTGTGTTTAGATTCTTTGGTGGTTGGTAGTAGATGTATCCTGCAACTATTAATAAAGTAATAATGTATGCTAGGTGCTAAAGAGGAAGATGAGCCATAAAAGGGTGTTTGTGTAGATCACTTATTTTTTGGATTTCCTTGGGTGTTTATGTGGTAGAATGTCATGGAGAGAAAATGCAAAAGCAGAGTTGGAAGTTAAAGGTGAAATGAAGCAGAGATGGAGCTACAGGAGACAGGCACTGCAGCATGTTAAAAGATAGGAATAGCAGTAGACGATTATTATTTTAGCAATGATATTAAAATTAAAAAGTGAAGTAGAAAAGTAGGAAAGGAAAGACTGCATATAGGAAGCTGAGAAAGTACTAAAATATGCAAAAAAGATTCAGTGAGATATAGGATAGATTCCTGAAGAAGCAACTGAATGGTTTGAAAATTAATCAATATTTTTCCTTAGAATTCTGCTAAGATTACTTTTGGGTAAAATGTAGCAGTTACTTCTTGCAAAGGAAGAGGTAACAGATGGATGCAGAGAGGGTCTTGACTTTCATGTCCATACAGAATATTTTTAAATTTTGTTTGTTGAAGACATGAAAAGAATACCTCTGGCAGTTTTTCCATTTCCCTTGGCTTTCATGTCTAAAGAAAAATTCAAACTGGGAGAGGGGATTGGAAATTGAGCCAGGTGGCAAGCCTATTCATCACCTAGTCAGTGGTGGAAAATATTGAAAGATCAAATGAAAATGTCTCAAAATAACATGAACACAGAGACAGAAAATACTGCCAAGGGAAGGAATTTGTGTTAAAAGAAAACTTGCAATTTCCCTGTCCAGTCCTAATAAGAGACTTCAACGTTCAGTGGAAGGCAGTGTAGGTATCATCTGCAGCTATATTTTTTTATTATTATTACTGTTCAGGGTAGTTAAGAAGTAATAAAGAAATGCTTTTATCTGAAAGGCATTAAATTTGAATACTTCTATGGCAAATATATCTTGTATGTGTATGTATGTTAGTATGCCTATGTGCTCTAGGTCAGTGTCTCTCAATTTGATTCTAAAGAAGAAAAAAACTATTTATTTTTGTAAATAAAAATGATTTCTGTAAATTACTGAATAAGCTATGAGATGGTTTAGTAGCTCTGGCAGCTTCAGGATGTAATAAAAAGCAAGAGAAAAAATTCTCTTTGAAATAAGCTTCAGATCTTGAATTGAAACTAAGTGACATATCAACTACAAATCTTCATCAACCTGGATGATTAAAGGGGGGCATGGTTACTTTTATTATAACTCCCTGCCTATTTCTTATTCTCACAAACTGGAAAAGGTCAAGTGGTAGGAAATCCTCCCTCTGAACTTGCTTTCTTTGCCTACTTTGTATTAATGAACTGAAGAACCATGTCTGCTAACAAAGACTACAGTGTTTTAAAACCATTCTGGGGTTTTAGAGAATGTTCCAAATGTATCTGCTGGGACCCTCTAATGTTTTACTGGCACTTTATATGTTTAATTATTTTTACTGTATTTGGCTAATTTTGAAGGTTTTGGTAACCATGAATTTTTGGTTATTTCCCAAAGTAGGATCCCTTTCGTGATATCCGGCTACCTTAATTGCAACTGGGCAGGAAAAGGCAGCTAGGTACCAGCACTACCTAAAAGTCAATTAATTGTTTGCCTAAGTATTCCTACAAAAAGAAAACTTCTAATGAATTTAACTAATATTTATCTGTAGGTAGACTAACATTGGCCCCAGCAAATGCTGCTAGACTCCAAGGCTAGAGCTATACTGGACACATTCAGCCATAGATGAGAGGGGTTCAAGGTATAAGCTCTTCAGTCTAGAGCTGGCACAGTCCAGAAAATGCTGTTGTAGACATGTACATGCTGCCTAAATCCTGTATTAATTTGGTCCAGGCTTAGTCAGAGCTTAAGACTTTAATTTGTTGTTTAGAGTCTCAAATGCAAAATACTGTAATTAGTTGGCCAGTGTAGAAATGTGTGAGAAGAACTGAAGAGCTTCAAAGTCTTGGAAGAAATGGAAAGGACATATTTTTGAGTCACAGATTTGGGTTGATAAACTCTATCTAAAGCAAAAACCTGATTAATTTCCCTCCCTTTTTTTAGAGAAAAAAGATACTTTGGCCAAACTGCATTGCCAAAATATTTGGAAGATTTCTCCCTCCATTTCACCCCTGTCTAAATTGTGAATGGAAATGGAGATTAAACTGTAACAGCTTTAAAGACAACTTAAAAGAACTCCTGTTCTCTGGCCAGTTCTCAAAATAAATAATGTCCCATTTTTAACATCACTGCCTAATAGTTTGTGAAGCACATGCGGAAATAATGTCATATTAGCATTTGTCAATTGTACAGATGCTATTCATCAGCCAACACTATTTGCAAACAAGTATAATGGATTTTTAAAATCCAAACTGCTTAAATTAAAAACGTTTACATAGCAAATGCTCGGTTTGGAGGTTTTATTCTGTACACATGAGCTCTTGGGAACATGAACTGTCCTTGTGAGGGTTGTTCAGAGCTGCCCTGCTTGGTGAGAGGGTTCTTGGACGCTACTGTAGTGCAAATAACAATGATGTACTAAAAATATTTTGACAAATACTTAAAGAAATAGAGGGGTAGAGACTTCGTCTTCAAAAACATTTTTTCCAATGTAAAAATGTCTGTATGGCCATTGGGAGGAAAAGAGATTAGAAACTGATTTTATGCAAATGCCCTTGACTGGTTTTAAGTTCCAGTGCTGCATACATGTTCTGAATCTGGAGTTTAACACTTGCTGACTGGTCTTGCACTGAAATGATTTAATTGCTTTGACTGTTTTGTACCAAATAGCTCTTAGAAATCTCTCTGCTTGAGTGCAAGGTTATCTGGCTTACTGTTCAGCCACCTGAGGGTCTTTCTCAGAAAATTCTTGGACTTGTATCCCCAATGTATTTCTGAATTATATGCCATGCTTAATGAAAAGCAGAGAGTTGACTGGAACAAGCAATGTAGGAAATGAGTATTCTGCATACGTGAGGGAGAGATTTATAGGTCCTGTAGTATATATATTTTGTGTCTTTGTAGACTGGAAGGCAGCACTTTGCAGCATTAGAAAGTAGGCATGAAAGAACCTTTTAGGTGATGAAGCAAAAAGCAAAGAACTTTCTTGTCCCAAACTTTGTGGTTTTGGATTCTGGCACGGTAGTATTTAATGGAATTAGTGGGAAATGGTTTAAAGCAGACAGTAATTTTCATCATGACTCATTATGCATAGCAATATATTATATATAAACACATTGTTTGGAACCAATACAGTGAGTTTTATTTTGTGGTTCAACGAATACTACACTGAATATGATCTTCTGGAAATAGGATACCCGGATTCTGATTCTGCCAGTTACATACTAATGAACTGTCTCTGTACCTCCTTTATTTACAGCCAACATCTTGCATTTATTTAGACAGAAATCTTCATAGATTTAGGTTCCCTCTAGATACATACAAGTGGCATACAGCACAACAGCAAAAGGTTGCCATACTGCAATACAAATACCTCATTATGAGTATTGTAGATTAATCCATTTATATTCCAACAAGGAAACTTTCCTTTTCATTTTTATATGAGCTTTGGCCCCTGAAAGTTATGAAAATTCTGAACTTAACAGTGTTAGCTTAAAAGCCTGTCTTTCTAGAAACCTGCAGGACCACTAGGACTACCCTGGCAGTTTTAGTCCACAAGCTGCAATCTTTACCAGTTCCTGTAATGTAGCAGTGACATAAAAGTAGACAAGTTAACAAGTAGGTACACCTGCTTGGAGCGGTGAAAAATCCAGCAGACTCATATCTTTTTTTTTTGACTGGATTTCCAATGAGAAGAAATTCAGTAGTGGATTCAATGAGATGGATTCTAAAACACAACAGTCTTGATAGAATTGCATCTATGTGCACTTAATAAGTACGTAAACAAAGGTTGGAGGCTGGGGGTAAACCCAATAAATGCAAGTTAAACACTATTGTCTGACCCTTATCTGAACTGCAAGGTCAGATCCATTGTAACATAATTGGTTTATTCTCTTGCGTCTAAGATTCTCTGTACTAAACAGAGTATTTTTGTGTCCTGGACAACTTAGATTACAAGTGAAAACTTCTCTGAATCTGGTAGATTTGACTGATAGAGGCTAAACAATGTGTGTGGCTAAAGATGCTCTGTTAGCATTTTGGAAAAATCACAGATTTCGTATGTAAAACAAACCTGTGTTTGAACTTCAAGGTCAGAGCCATCATGATATAATTGGTTTGTCCTCTTGCATCTAAGATGCTTTGTAGTATACAGAGTATTCTTGTGTCTCGGAAAGCTTAAGCCTGGCCACTGGTATTTTTGGTTGCTGTTAGTAATTCTTGTGATGGGAAGCATAGTGAATATTCATTTCCTGTTGACATTGAACGTGCTAGTAATATTATACACCTTTGTGAAAATTTTCTAGGCTGGAAAAGATATTTCAAGTCTACGTGATAGTTTCTTGTAGGTAAGTTGTTCTGTGTCACTGGTTGTGCAGGCAGCCCTGCTCTGTACCTTTGTTAGCTCTACTAGATCTGTCCTGGAAAGGAAGAATAAAAATTTGTGTTTTTCTGGCGTAATTGCAAAATACGGTCACCCTGGTGTTATGATAGTGCAGTAGCAAGTAAGATACCTAAGTTGGATCTATTAATTTTTCTTATTAGGATATGATTTAAAAAACATTTCAGCAGTCAGACTACTGAACTTCAGTTTCACGGAAACCCCTTTGCTTGATGTTTTAACATGTTTAAGCATGAATCCTGTGTTTGAGAAATTTTTGTGGGGCAAGGTGCTGACAAAAGGGTGAATTCTAAAGTAGTCTATACCTCAGATTAACTCTTCTGCCCTTGCTTCCTCAAGTCCCAGAAATAGTTCAAGCACAACACAGCTAATTCTCCTAGGATGCCTGCACACCTGGGTCTAGGCTTGGGAACCTGTCTGTATAAATATTTGTACAGTATCTTCTGGGAATCTGGTCTTGTTGACATGTTTAATACATAAGAAAAACTCAAACTCTGAGGAAAAAAAACCCCAAACCCTACAATAAAGTCTTTCTCAGTGTGATTAAAAAAAAAAAAAAAGACTTTATGGAATGTGCAAATAAACTTGAAATTTATCGTTAAACCTTTTGTCAGTAAACACTCAATACAAAGGAAAATGAGAAAGTAATGTATTTTAGATGTAGGCAATGCTTGGGACAGCGTGAGAAAATTACCATTTTGTATCTAGCTAAACAGGCTTTTACGTATGTGCTGGTGATCTCAGTCTTGTCATCCCCTCTCAAATTAGCTTTAATTGTTTGTTACTCTTCTTGCCTAAGCACTATACTGGGGGAAGAGAACAGCCTAATAGTTCTTCATGTAAATACTGTAGGTGGTTGTACAAGTGTTGGTCTTTCTACAGCTGGCCTAGAAATCAGGGAAGTGGTATAGACTACTTGCAAATCAATAGCACAGTCTTTGACTGCAGAGTTGTCTCGTATTCAATTTGACTGTAAAGCAAAGCTAGAAAGTGTATCTTAACCTGTACTAATCTTAAAATTGTGCCATTTGTCTCATCTTCAAAGACTGGAGTGTTGGAAAAGTGAACGGTATTTTATTCAAGTATATAGTGTATGTGTATAAGCAACAGGATGTAACTATGATGCTTTCACAGTCCTTTATGTTGTCACTATGGATTCTACAAACTTTCCTCCATGGAATTGAGTTTTGTATCCTGAATTCAGAAAAGAACTATGCTCTCTGAAATCAATCTGAGTTGTAACTAGAAGGTGACATACAGACTAACTTTGTGCTAGACGGTGGTGTATTGAGGAGGAATTGTATTTCCACTGAAGCTGATGGGTATTTATTTAATGCTTCCAGATAAGGAGGACCAGGTATAACTTTGTAGTTTTACTTTAAATATAAGGATTCTGGATAGAGCTCCTAAAGCTTTTATCCTGCAAAATCAACTGTGTCCCTTTCTTGCTCCATTTAAGACAATGCATACCTTATATTTTCAGGGTTGGATTCCCAGAGGGTTATTTAATCTCCCTTGTACTCCTCTTAACACAAATAATGTATATGTCTCATGATAGACATGGTGGGGAACTAAGCATTTCTTTCTGCTATGTGATTCTCTGCAGCCCTGGTTATGCTCAGTTTTGGAATGAATGAGACTTTGCAAAGGACTCATAGACTTCATTTAGCTTTCTGGAGAGTTAATGGGTATATCTGAAGTTAGTTAACTGTCTCTCCCTTTAATTGGTTTAAGGATAGGCAACTCCAGAGAATGGTTCATCCCATAAAATGATGATTGTTTAAGACAGGAAAAGTTCTCATCTTTGAAAGGTTCTTTATTATTAGCCATATTTAATAAGTCTGTTTGGTGTTTTCATATCTGGATCTTTTGGTAGAAATGAGCTACTAAAAAATTATCTGATGCAGAATATACTTAAATCACAGTACTGTCATAAATCCATATTCCTATTTGATGATAGGAAGCATGACAGCACTTGCTTCTGGGAAATCTGTATATAAGATTTGTATAATTTCTCTAAAATCTTTGTCCTCAGAGACATGTGATAGCTTCACTGTAACAGCTGCAGAAAATTCCCTCAGTGTTATCATGTGTGCAGTATGACTACAATGTACATGAGTGGTTACAATGCATTTTAAGAAACTTATCTCCTTGAAAAAATGTCAAAGTGATCCCAAACAGATTCCTCATAAATGAAGCTCATAGAGATGAAAATAAATTTTCAAATATAGCTGGTGGTAACTTCTTCTTTTGACCAAGAGACTTAACTGGTTTCTATTCTTACCTAAATTGGGAAAATAGGTAAGCATATTGGATTGTGTCCTTTAACAAATGACACATGTACTGCAAGCTCACAATAAGATGCTGTGATTTTTTTATATTTGCAGATATCCTGTTTTTCTCTTGGTTTACAAAGAAAACTCAGTGTCTAAGGAATTGAAGACTGGGGTGTGCTGGGCTAATACAAATCTAACTGAAGCCAAGAATGCCCCTGGTTTGGCTCTGAAAGGAGTACTAAGCAGCCAAGGACATTTGGAAGGCCAAATCCAAAACAGTATGGTGAGCTTCCTATGTTGTACAGCATACAGCAATAATTATATATGTGAATTTTGTTCTGTCTATCCTCTCTTTATATCTTGCTTTAACAGAGGATAAGCTGCTTTCTAAGTGCAAGAGCAGGGTGACAATAGCTTCATGAGTGACACAATCTGCATATTCTGTTTTTTCTAGAAACAGCTTAATTCCTTGTCATTACCTCCCTGCTTTTTAGCCAGAATTGACTGTATGGCTCTAGTTTGCCCTGGTCAGGATGTGGGAAAAGCTAAATCCAACATACAGGCTGACCTAAAAATGTTATACTGGCACAGAGAGAGAGAGAGTCAGTAAGTATTTTATTTTGCAATGTAAGTAGAAACTAGGGTGGTGATTAAAAAATAAAAATAAATTGCAACAATTGTTTATGTACTTTTGTAATAACACAGCAGACCTGGATTTCTTCAGAGGTTTATTATGTATTTCTGATACTGTGCTTCAGTATACTTCTTCCTCTAAGACTCTTTTCACAGAAAATATCTAGCTAAATATTTGTTAAAACAGCCTCTGACTCCTTAAGACTATATTCTGTAAGGTTATACTCCCTATTACTTTGGGAATTCTTTAAATAACTAGAGTGGAATACAGTGCTTTAGTTTGAATTAAATATAAGGTCCTCCAAGTGGTGTCATTCTTTACTTTAGTTGACATTCCCTATTTTTATTAATGTACAAACATTCATGTAGAAATAAGTATTTAGTTTATTTGTAGATACCTCTGTATTACGTTTTCACCAGTTTACTTATTGTGTCTAATTTAAATTATTTTCCTCTTGTCTTCTAGAAGATCCATGTGCTTCCGCTAATTTAAATCTTTCTGTTCTTTTCTTCCCCATTTTTCTCTCCTCTTTCTTGTTGCCATGCCTGAATTAAAAATGTCTGGATTAAAAATGTTGAGGTTTTGATAACAAGCCTCTCTCTCATTTATTTTTCTTGTAAAATGTTGCAGCATCCTTTCTGTACTTAGCATCCAAGAAAAGTTGAGATGTGTTGGGAGTTTTCACTAGAATATACTTTTTATAGAAAATCACAGTTTTGGTCACGATTTTTTTTTTTCCATGTGAGTTTTTACTTCCTTCAGAGAGTTAGCTTTTCATTACATCTCTGAAAGGGGAAAAAAAAAACCTGGATTTTGTGGAGTTTTAAAGTTTGAGATGGAAAAAATGAAAATGTGCATGTATTTTTAATGGTTACAGTTGTAATTACGATACTGTTGTTCTTGCATGTATTTTGCCAGTAAATCCTGAAGGGCCAAATGCACATAAAAACCCACAACCTATGCCATGATAACATGCATTGGCAAGCCATTCTTTACTCAGCTGCAGCAAAGAACTATACAGAAACTTTGCATGTTATAATGTACTAAGAAGAAAATTCCATGCTACCAAAACAAGGTATGACTGAAGGAAAATGAATGCTAGTGCAGCAGTCTAGCTAAGGATATCCCTTTTCATTTTTTATTTCTTGCTAATCTAACTACATTGTGACCTGCCCAGAAACAAGGACAAATAGCGTAGACTAGGGAATGAGTTTATTATCAGAGGTCCAGTGTTACTACTTGAAAATGGATTATGCATAGGAGTAACCTCAAGCTCTTGACACAATTTGCAACAGGAAGGTTGGAAATTCAAGTCACTGCAAATGTCTTCAAGTTGGAACAGTTACTATTGCAAAAACAAAGCGGGTAAAACCAGGTATGAATGGTAGACTTGGAGTTCACAGTTTGTTTACAGAATATTACGTGCTCCAATCAAAGGGAATTTTTTTTCAAAAGTTGCTTAGTTACTGATTCGGGCAGAGACACTTAAGAATAATGCATAGTGATTCTGAAATTCTTGTTATCAAGGTGGGGTTCTGTGCCTTCACAAGTTTCCTCTAATGCTGATGTTGGACTGGAATGCAACAGCAGAACTGATTTTCCTGCATGTTTTGGGCCAGTTTATCTGTAGCCTGATCTTTACAAATCAGATGTGGCATGTAACTAGAGTATTCATTATAGAATGAAGGAATTCTGAGCACTGATGTTAATTCTTGAACAATAACAAAAATAGATTACGATCAGGAGGAATATCTGTTCATATTGCATCCATTCCTTTGAGTTCATACTGAACTCCTGTCGAACTGCAGAACCAAGAAATGTCAGTGGCTCTGCCAAGGAGTGACTGCCTTAATTTCCCCTGGAAATTCCAGTAAGCATTAGAACTTAAGTACCGTACTCTTCTTTAAAGGCAGAAATTGAGTGATGTGCAGCATAGCTATAGCCTTCCACTACTTTCTTCATGTCTTCATGAGTCACACTACAAATGAAGTCAGGAGTAGAGCTACTTCACTGATAATCTGTGCTTGGCAGGATCTGCAGGTACATAATAAATAAGTGACTCCCAATTAACACAAACTGCCCTGCTTTCTCAGGAGGATAATTGCATGTTAATGCATGGTCATTAATAAATATTATAGTTAGTGAAAAACAACCTAATTTCTTGTGCTTTGTTTATAAAGCCAGACTTAACTATTTTTGGACATATTTTACATAGAAGCTTATTCTGCCTTCAGATTTCATAAATAACATTGTAATTCTTGTAGACAAAAAAAATGTCTGTCTTGCTTAAATGTCAGTCTTGTTCTTGAGCTCTGACCTCATAGGAATATGGGTTCAGCTCTCAGGGTTTTGGTGCTCAGCATGGTACTGTGTAGTGAGTGTTTGAGCCCTCAGTAAGATCATCTCTGGATTAGGTTTTGCTCACATTAAAGTCAGCCAGGCAAATATTTATGCCACTTCTCACAGGCAGAGTTGTACTGCTTTCAGTTAGCTCTCTCCTCTTCTTGACTGCCCACTCCAAGCTTCCTGGAGACCAGAAATGGTGTAGTGAGTAACAGGAATTTTCAAATAGCACAGTATCAAATTGATTCCAGGCTCTGCAGCCTTGTTGCAAAATAACTTTTGGCATGACCTTTATTTCAAAATACCTGATATATTTATTTTCTGTATATTTTACTACCTCTACCTTTTAAAATAAAAGCTTTTTGACAATTTACTGTTTGTCTAGAAGGGTGAGGAAAGAAGATTTTTAACACTGGAAAATTGCTTACTTTCGTAACACGTTATGGAAAGTAAGCTTAAAATGACAAATTTCAAGGTTCCTGTTTCCAGACCTCAAGCTACATTGTTTAAAGGGTTGTTTGCATAGAAAGCTTTTAATTACTTTTAATAGGAACTGCACAGATTATCCTCCTGTAATACGCAGTGACAAGAAATTCAAGTTACATGTTTTGCAGTGTTTGGTTATGCTGGTGTGTGTGTAATACACATGCATGTGAAGTAAGCACTAGAGAACTGAAGTAATAAGTCTCCACTGTGAGATTTTATGCAGTGTACACTTAGCACATGTAAACGCTTTGACAATCATGCCGGTCACTATGGAATAACATGCAATGAGTAGAAAACAGTTTTGTGGTAACTGCAGCCCACAGTGGTTTGATGAAAAGTCCTAGTAAGAAATTGCTTTCATGTCAGAAAATCCTGTATCGTCAGAAATTCCTGAAATGTCAGCAAGGGTGGAGCTCTTATAAAAATCCTTGAATACTTGAGGGTTAGTTTCCCTTGTTTTCCTTTGTATCTTCTTTTGTCTCCTTTCTTCAGGTATATGAGCAATGAAATATATAAATATTGTGCAGACTTGTGTACTCATGGGGAATGAGTCTTATTCGTTGGTGTACCTAAGTTGTTGTGTTTTCAGAGTGGTTAACTTCTTTCAGAAGTAAAGTTTTCAGTGCAGAACTGGCACTGCGAGAATCTTTCAAAGGGCTACCTTGCACAAAACCTTATCAGTCCTTTATACCTAAGCAAGCAAATACAGTGTGTTCGGTTTTTCATGGAAGAGCCCCAGGGATCTGCATGCTTATTTTCCTTGAAAAAAAACTGCAAAAATATAAACAGAAAATAGGTAGGAGGTGCTTGATTTATTTTTTTTTTCCAAGACTGTGGCTAGAAAAGGTAGAAAGTGCACCTTGTTTTTTCCAACTGAAAGCAACAAGCATACAAAAATGTCTATTAGTCATCTCAAAATATTTAGACACAGCTTTTGCCTTTCAGGAAACTGCCTGCACCACAGGGTAACAGCAGGCTTTGAAGCCGAGGGTCCGAGCTGGCCAAATCTCCCTGCAGAGACTGCAGAGCAGGCAACAGGCTGGGGACGTTGTGGTGTGAAATGGCTGGCCTCCGCTCTTTGGCTATTTCCATGGTGGATAGTCAATCACCATAGTATTTTAAAATCTAAAGACAAAAAAGTGTATGAACTGTCTTTTACTGTGATATCTTAGCTTTTGTTTAATCAAGTATAATTCAAGGTTGACCATCTTTTTTACTATGGGTCTGTTAAACTATTAGACTTCTTTTGTTACTATTTCTTGTAATGGGTGTGATCAAATGCATGATTTTGAAGAAAGAGGAAGATGCTTTTATAGTTTCTGGCTCCATTTGAACTGCCTACTGCCGAATAGTAACACCAGATCATTAAACTCTGTTTTGATGGTGTATGTCAACATCTGTTATCACAGAAACATGTTTGTGATTATTTTTTTAGTTATAAAAGAAAAACTCTCATGTCCTTTCAGATGTTAAGTAGGTGACACACAGCACTTTTTTTTTTCTTTTCTTGCAGTACTATACTTTAAAAGGAATATATATTTGCTTTTGATTGTGCTGAGCGGAAATTATAAGCCGACACACCCTTATTCTGACTGTTTTGCTGTCAATTGTGACCACTTAAAGCAGTAGTCTAGTAAATAATGTTGTCTGCCAAGGAGCTGGCTTAGGTGGCGTTTTCTGAACCCCTCCCCAGCACTCTGAAGACTCCTTAAACTGCTGTTATCTGTTGCTGACAGTCAAAAAAAAAAAAAAAAAAAAAAAAAAAAAAAAAATAAAAAATTTGCTGCCCTCATTCTCACTGTGTAGTTCTTCTTGAAGTTGTAATACTAAACCTTTCAAAGGTCTAATTTTGCAAATGTGAGCTTGAAGGCATCCTTTTAGATACTGGTTGTCTTAATGAGCTGTGGAGTAGGAAAATGAGCATTATACCCATATTCTAACTTATTTACATATGTGTGTGTATAAAAAAAAATTGCATGTATATATGTGTCTATTATATAAGCATTCAGAGATATTCTATCCTCTAACCCAGGACTAGTGTCTTTATGACTTTTGTTTTCATGTGTATTAATGATGCCTCAAAAATCATATTCTGTGTGCAGAACCAAAATCAGTAGTTGGTTATTTTGAAAGTGGTTGTTCTCTGAAAATTCCTGTGCTGTGGTAGAGAGGGATCAGAGTGCAGTAAGACATTGAAAAATGTTTGATATGTGATATTTATTGTAGTGCTTAAAGAATCATATAGTTTCATAGTGGTGTGTGTATTGCATGTACATAAAAAGAAAGCAAACCTCAAATAGAGAACATCTGTAACTACCATCAAGTACAGCAATGGTTTAATGTCTGTGCAAACCTCAAGCTGAAACAAAACATTGAAATTACAAGTGAGTATTATTCACCTGTGCCACTTCGGACTAGCGGCTTAAGGTAAAATTGAGCAACTTCCACCAAATTGTATAGAATATTCATAGAATTTTACTATCAGAGGCAAACATGAAAACCTTCCTCCCCACAAAGTTCCTGAATACTAATATGGCCTCCAAAATACTCTACAAATTTGAACCAGTTGCTACAAGATTATAAAAACCCTAAGGCAGAGACCGAGTTTTAAGTGAGTGTTTTAATACTCTTGTGTGACTCCAGCTTGATTCACTCAAACCCTGTATTTAACTGCTAATTGTCTCATCTGGAAAAGGATAGCAAATTCTGTATATCCTGTGGTAGCTCATCCATCATCATCAGAAAGAGATTTAACAAGACAGGAAAAAACACTCATATTTGGCTAGTATGTACATATGCAAGGAAGAGGAGGAAGTTTTGAACAAAGTTCTCTTTCCATTAGCCAAATAAACACAGTTGCTGAGTCTTATTCTTACAAAGATTGGTTATGTTGCTGATGTTTTGGAAATTTCTGCATTGCATATATTGTATACTAACCAACAGAACCTACCATTTTCCGTAGTGTTTAGTCTGTTCAAAACTTCAATTCTCCTTAGGGGAGCACAATTATATGAATTGCCCAGAAGAGTGTGACTTTGAAGTTGCTAGTTTAGGGCCTTTGTTCAGGAAGAGTGATCGGTCTGTGAATGACAGCCAGTGGTGCAAATGGCCAATGAAATATTCTTTGTTGTAGTCTTTTGTTGACATATTACTAATCCGAAATCATGAAAGACAGAGAATGCAATGGCTGATATCTAGAAAATACAAACTGCTGCAAGTATGAGCTGAATTGCAAAGACAAGACAAAGGCATGGTTGTCTAACCTACTGTCGTGGGTTAAGCAGAGCAGAGTTAATTTTTTTTTCCTTTTCCCTTCTCTTCATAAATAGCTAGCAAGAAGCTATGTTTTGGATTCCTGCTCAGGAGAGAATTGATAAGAGAAGAACGTTTATAGTTATTGCTAGGATGTTGCTATTTGTTCTCAAGGACATACATTCAGCCTTTTGGGGGGGAAGAGACAGTCTGGCTTCTAGCCTGGGATTTGCTTTTAGGTAAAGATTGAGAAGCAGACTGACCAATTATTGCATCCCATGCACGTCATACCCAGTATATTAGAAGAAGACTCTTCTAGGAGTACTGGCTTTCACTTCCGGATTCGTCTCGCTTTGGGGAGCCTGCGTTCGCTCTCCCAAGGCCTTTCCTCCCCCCTCCCCCCACGGTCGCCGTTA
>WKFP01015393.1:2917909-2936922 GCA_011057875.1 Pterocles orientalis
CCCCCCCCCCCCCCCCCCCCCCCCAATAATCTTTCTGGTTTAATTGTATATGCAACTGTTCAAAACAGAGGAAAAAAAGACCAGGTCATAAACTTAGCTCTGTATTGACATTGCTAATATCTTCATTGAGAAATATTGAGGGCCAGTAGAAACTGAACTGGAGAACAAAACAGAGAATCCAGTGTATGCATTTTGCCATGTCTTGCTTCAGACTAGGTCTCATGTGGCCCCACAGGCTGTGTACCCGTGTGGCTGGAGTGCATGTTTGGTTTAGCTTCAGCTGAAACAGATCCAGTTCACATGCTCCAAATCAATAGTGGATGTGCAGGGACAATTGGGAGATTTGTTTCAGAGGTGTCCTGGTGATTTAAACTAAAATTAGTTCAATGAGAACTGGCTTAGGCCAACGATGACTGGTTATAAAGATTTCTTGGTAGGAAATGAGTGTGATTTTTAAAAAGAGTTTATTTTAAAAGATTGAGCTAGGTATACACATTAATTTTATTTTTCCTATGGAATTTGGGATTCCATTTTCAAAAGCATGAAAGATACTTATAACCTGTCCTCATGTTCAGATGTCTCTTTTAATGCAAAATTTTCATTATTATCTTAATTTTAGACAAATTGTTTTTATCTAAAAATTTTATTTGTTGTATTTAGAATATAAGAAGCATTTCCCAGAGTCTTGTGATTTATAATCAACTTATTGGACTGCAAAATGTTCCAAACTGCTCACCTACAGAAGTTTGGCATATACAAAAATGTAACTGGAATATGTTTGACAAAAGAGATGCATAAGTATGCAGCAGTGACTTCAGGGTATTTGGATTGTAGAACTGCTAAGTTTTTTTGGATGGCTACTGTCTTAGAATGGAGAAAGTGTCCTGTGTAATTCTGGGTGGAAAAAAAGCTTAATCCTTGTTAAGAGTAAACGTATACATATACATAAAAGAAATAACAGCTTTATTTCTTTTCTGAGGTAAAAGAAAGCTTCATTCTAGTGGCTAGAGTAACAGGAAAAATTTCAGTAGATTTAGGGTGTCACATACGATTCAAGTCTTGCCAGAGACTGAAGTCAGTGAGTTGTGCTGAGTATGTTACTGGCCCAAGATCTAGGAGATTTTTCCAAACTCGTACAAGACCTCTGTGGCAAACGTGGAAACTTAATCCAGATCTTCTCAGTCCTAGTCCAGTTTTTAGATTGCAGGAACATCCACCCTCCCTCTGTTCCTTGTCTTTCTGTACTATGTTTTCTTGTGCATGAAACAAGAATAACGACAGGTTTGTAGATCCAAGAGATAAGCCACTGCCAGGTTTAGGTACTGCATCTGATACTGCGTAAACTCTGCTCCTATAATCAGTGGAACTAGTTTGCAGAGGTAACTCTTACACATGAAAGTGGTAGTATCCGATTCTTTGTCTCTAATGTGCCCTCTTCCTGGTCACCTCCCAGTTTTTCTAATCCTGTCAGTATGTGTGCTGTGTTAGGCCTTGTAGAGAAACGTAAACTTTTAGTACACTGAGCCACACCAACTGTAGCTCAATTTCATGATAAAAGAGTAATTGAAATATTTTGCTGGAAAGCCAGACGACATTTTTCAAGCATGTGTTTATAAACTCCTGGTTTTAAGCACAATGGCTGTATTATAAACGAGAGCTTGGGAATAGGCAGTGCTCCAAGCAGAGTCAGGAGTGGAAAAGGAGGAACAGCTGACTTCTGTTTATCAGACCAACTTGAGCAGGATGTGCTTTCAAATATCTAAATATTTATGTCAACAGATGCACATTAAACCACTTAGAAATAAATAAAGCTTTCTGAAAATAGAACTCCACAGTGACATCAGGAGCTGTTTATCTTCAAGAACTGTGGGAATGGGCTTGAATATCCAAATATTTAATTGAAAAAAAAGGCAATAAAGCTAGCTTCAGATGTAATGTCTTAAGTTTATGTGACACAGGCCATCTGACTGTGCTGAGTGTATGGATTTCCTGGTAGTATTTTTCTGAAACCAACCAACTTTACCGTCTTTCCTAGCCTCACACAATGGTTTGTCATCTGTACTTGTTGCTAGTATAGCCTTTAAGTGAGCTCGCTCTTGTCTGCCTTTCTGCATACTAAGGCAAAGAAAGCCTTGTTGGAGTGTGATGCTCTACTAGACAAAGGGCGAAGTCTCAGTATTGACAGTCTCTCACCCACATGGTGCAAACACGCCGGGTCTGCACAGCTTTTCTGGCATGATATTGAATGTCCGTATACAATCATGTCTCAACAGAGAAGGGTTGGTTTTAGTATGACTGTATACGAATGCTGAATTGAAAGGCTTCTTTCATCTGCAAGTGGTTTTTCTTCAGTGTGCTACTTTCTCTGATTCAGTTCCACAATTTGAAAGATGGCATTCTGCAGTTATGGTTTAATAGCTGTTTTCTCTCTATCCTTTTGTATGTAATTTTTTTGATGGAATCATTGAGTGATGGTGGTTTTTTTTAAATTCTATTTTTGGCAGCTTTGTGAAATATTTTTTTTTTTTATAACTTGCTGCATGCCTTAAATGACCCTCCATTTTCTTTGTCTGATGTGCAACGTCAGATAAGTTGTTACTTTTTAAAGAAAGCTTGAAGCTTACCAAACTCCTAAATTTCAAACGTTACCAAGGAGTTCTCTGTGACCTCTTGTCTCGCCATGTCCTCTGAAAATGCAACACAACCTGTCTTTAGATTTCTTTTCCTTTGGGCATGAATCCAGGTTTTCAGATAAATGGTTAGAAGGTATTATAAATATGTTTTTCTAGAGTACTTAAACGAAATAGCTCCAACTTGGTCCAGACTTATACAAGAGGAGGAAGGTGTTCTGGTTTCACCTGGGACAGAGGTCTGCTTTCCATGGATTTTAATTGCATTTTCAGTCTTGAGTTGATGTAGACAAAAGCAATTTTTTTTGTTTTTGCATGAAGCACCATGTTTCTGAAACTTAGTAGGTCAATACCTTCAGTTTGTCCTTGCTTCCAGTAAATGGGAAGGTGCTGGCACTGCAACCAAGTCAAGAATTTGTGTTCTGTGGTTATGAAATCCTTCTAGTTGCTTGCTCCTACAGAGCTTCATTTGTGAATGTGACAAACCTGACAATAGCTCTTTTGGCCAGAATACTCACAGTCACAAAGATTGACTGAAAAAAAACCCCAAATTTGTACCCACTGACTTTGTCTACAGCTCAAAAATATCTCTGCTTTGGCACCCTAGTATGTATGAATAAAGTGAACAGCCACTGCTTTTGACCAGTTAGACTGCATAGATCCAAAAACTCAAAACCACTGTTATTTCTGATACCAACACAAATCGTTGCCCATTTTTTATTTTTAATCCTGAAACAATAGCCTTGACCAGGGACAGAATTTGTTTCCTGTGTTTTTCACATATATTTGAAACCTTTTTTATGTTTCTTCTGCTACCTTATCTGTGTTGAAGAATGTTAAAAATAAAAGCAGATAAGAAATTTGAGATATCTTTTCTGTAAATCTGAGTTTCACCAATTACTTAATTTGGACAGAATAATTACTTGCAGAACAAAGCAATACTTGAGCAGTATCAATATTCTGCTCTCTGGGCTGAAAAGGATTTATTTTAGAATGTACTTAAATTGGAGTAAATAAATTTTATTCAACATTAACTCCAAGTGTATGATAACTCTGTGCTGGTTGAAGTGGTGTTTTGCTGCTATTCCAGACCTCTTCTGATGTTCTCATATAAAAGAAGCCTTAGTAAATACTAATGGAATTCTAGGTGAATTCTAAAGTTGCATCTTACAGGAAAGTCAGGAAGTTTTAGTTTAAAAATGGAATATCTGGAAATACAGACAAAAAGATAAAAAGTTCCTTATACGAAGATAGTAAAACTTGGTTTATTCATAGTGCCCTCCTTACTACTTAATTTTTTGAAAGTTAGTTGACATTAAATTTATATTTCCTTTCCCATGGAACAACTGATAAAAGATCTGGGAAGTATATATTTCTCTTTTTACAAGTGATTCTGATATTAAAATATACATTCAGACTTTCCTTTAGGTGTAACATATGTGAGTGGCAAAGAAATTTATCATCCTTTTCTACCTGCTGTCTTCTGAATAGCAAATCACAAACTTGCTTGCTTTGGTTTTGTTTATTGTACCTCCAAGAGGTCTTGAATTTGCAGGGAATTTATTTTTTCTGTTCTGGTGAAATCAGAAAAGGTAGAAAAGTGAAAACTTAAAATCCTGATTTCAATTTTTATGTAGTCACTCAAACTGCTGCAAAATTAATGATATGGATGCATCTGAAGATATTGGCATTTGTCTTGCTCAGAGGAAACTGCGCAAGATATTGGGAACAGATTCTAGAAGTGTGTTCCAGTGTAGTTTTCTCTATCCTTGTCGACAAGTCAGGGTATAATATGGTTAGGATAGGTATGTTTTGCTTTTGCTTGCAGCTATATAATTCTGAGGGAGTTGATAGCCCTGATAGAGATGTATTCCTGACATTGCTTCATTTTTTTCTGCTTCTTAATCGGCGTTCCTCCAAGTTGACTGAGTTATTTGTGAGCACTTTAAAAAAAAAAAAAGAGAGAGAGAAAATGCTCTTTCATGGATACTCATATGAGAACATGTTGAAGAATGATGTATGAAGAAGAGTGAAGTAAAACTTCTTTAAGAGGTTTCCCCTAAATTGTCTTGGAAAGAATTGTTTCTGTTCCCCACTGTTACGAAAGTGTCCTATGTCTGTATAAGTGTACATAAATAATCTGTTGAGTTAACTTCATGGATTTTAGATTATTTTTTTTGAGCATTTTGGAGGATCACTGTCTTATACAAGTGATACAATTGCTCAAAAATACGGAAGATTGATCTTCTGTGCATACTCAATTTCCTGTTAGCTTTAAGTCTCTACTTAAAATATTCTACAGTGTGTGCACTTGTATCATTAGAGTATGTGCTGCTACTTCATGCTTCATTGGAGGTTTGTTGGGGTTTTTTTGTTACTTAGAGTTTCATTACAGATAGCATGTGAATGGATGATGTGTTTTTGACTTTGTGCTCACTATTGATCATCTTGGATCTTATACAGACATATATGCTTTAGCACTGACTTTTTATCAACACACACAAAAGATTGTCTTCCCCTGCTCTGCTGCCCTTGTTCCTCCTGATGTAGCCCAGTTACACAATTTGCCTCAGTTGTGCTGGAAGTACGCTGTTGCCTTGTAAATATGTTGGCATCTACTGCAACTGCCAAGCTGTTTTCAGCAAGTGTTGATACATCCTGTGCTTCTGCCCCAGGAAGAAAACTTTTCAGTTCTTGTTGAACTTCATAAGTTTTCTGCTGGGCCAGTCCTCAGTTTTCACCAAGTCCCTCTGATTTGAAGCTCCACCCTCTGATTTCTGTTAAAGTGATTGAATTCCTGACAAAAATCCTGGGTTTGCCGTACACTGAATATTTGTGGCTTGAGAGAGCAGAGCAGTCACTGCCTCATGTGGTATTTCTGCTCCAAACAAAAAGAAAGTAAGGAATGTTGGAGATAGTCTTTCATATTGATATCCAAATGATGTTTTTATTCAATAAAACTCTCTTTAAAGACACTTTGGTTGATAACACAGGCATTATGAAGAGAGATTTCCACATGGATATAGTAATTTCCCAGGAGATGATGATTAAACTTGACGCATTCAACAGAGAGGGCCCTGAGAAAGAGGTGTGCTTTCTGTCTCAATGAAGTTTGTTTCTGTTGAAAGCAACTTACAGGTATTTTGTAAAGTTATCCTCCTAGCTTGTGTTCATTAACATTCATAAATCATCATGTCGTACTCTGTAACAACAAGATTAAAATCGTTAACTGTTACCTGTTTGTTTCAAAAGCTTACTATTAGGATGGTCAAATCTTTCTGACATCCTCATGGTAGCCTCACAAGGACCTTGTCTGGCAGGAGTCTGAACTACAAAATCTTCAAAAATGTTGAATGCATTGTGAACGGCATATATATGTATGCCACCCAGAATTTCTTAATGTTCCTTTTTAAATTTTTAAGGGTGCTAGTGATGACGTTCTGGGTGTTGGATCTTTTTGACGTTGAAAGAGTCAATAGATAGCATTTGCTCTGCAGTATGAGGAGTGTAAAAGTCACGATGGCCACTAGGCGTTTCATGGTAGTTAAGGAAACCAAAGCCTATAACTGAATCACCTTCCTCAAATCCTCCTCTCCAACTGTGTCAACATCTTTGTTTATCTTTTCAGTGGCTTTCAGAACTGTTTGTGTCTGTGAATGATTCTGCCAGTTAAATGGCATTATCATGTGGGGTTCTTACCTGCCAAAATCCATAAAAACATGGGGGAAGAAAAAATGAATTTTTGCTGGATGTCTTCGACTGGGGGTAAAGAAATATCTGAAGGAGACTTGTAGACATTTTCTGAGGTGTTATTGCTCCTGCTGATTTTGTGTGCTATTTTAGAAGTGACCATTTGATTGGTCTGCCTGTCAGTGACTTAGTTCCAAGATGTCTGTAGCAACAGGACTGTTGATCTATTGTTTTAAGTTCCTTCATAGGAATTTCACCACAGATCTGATTTCCAGGTGGTGCTACAGGAAAAGATGTGAAGGCCTTTAGTAATAATCCTGTAATGCAACATTGATGTCCTTTTGTGTTCCCTTTCTCTAGGGAAAGTTATAAAGTGATATGTTTCCATAAAATGTATTCCTTCTGTGGTACCCTTCATGGAGTTAATTTTGGCACTGGAGAGACAGGAGACATGGTTGTCTCCCATTTTCTTCCTGCTGCTTGTCTTCTTCATGTAAGGATCTGTGCTACCTTCAGGGATCACTGAGGAAACGGAGATGTGGACAATGCAGGGAGGAGATGGTTCTATCTTGTGGCAAGGGAAAGCAATCTTTGTGTAGATTTCTAGAGTATCTTACATCTGGTATATTGGCTTTTTTTGACCGTTGAAATGCTTTTGAAAGAAGGAAAAAAATCAGCAAATATTGTGTTGGACTGTAGTATTTATGGAAATAACTGCTGATGTTTCAAGACTGTGGATGTTGGAACATCATCCATTCTGTCAGCCAGATCATTTAAGTAGTGTGTATTTGGAGTCTTAGAATGCTTAAGAAAGGAAATTATAATACCAGAGTGAATTTATGCATTCTGGATATTTTTTTTTTTGTTTAAGTAGATTTAGAAAGGACTACACCAGTTCCTGTTAAATGTCTAACCTGCTGAACTGTCAATGAACTTGTGAACCTGCTACTGCTGGCTTCAGTGATGTACATCTTTGTGTGGAAACTTTTGCATTTGAAATTAATGCACTAAAAGAGAATTTGAAAGCCATTTCAAAATTCTCAAATGGTTTCTAAGAAACAATTGGGGAAAAATCCTTTCTTAGCAGTTTTTCATTGTTTTCATTCATACTGCCAGGCTCTGCTCATATGCTTCAGTTAAAACCTGTTGGTTTACAGATTTTTATTTTTTTTTTCCACTTTCTGCCCTAATTTCTAGGATTATGTAACCCTTGGCTGTGGAACTTTAGCCTGTTTATGTAAACCTGAACATGTCGGTATAATTTTTGGATAGCAGTGTGTTTCATCACAAGAGAAATTCCTGGTAAATAATTTTTTTTAATGGTTGGAGATTTATTGCTTTATTCATTTTTATAGTTTCTTAGTCTGACTTGAGGCACTGGGAAGGAAGCCACAGATTCTTTGGTATAAAGTCTTTGAGCAGTCTCTGTGTTATTGCGCTGAATAACCTGCACCAGCCTAAACAAACCATTTTTCTTAAGCCCCCGGAGATCGTAGACTTAGGAATAGCAATTTTCTAGTCCAACCAATATAAGTATAATAAAAGCATCAAATATTTTGAAATTGATAAATATGCATCTGCTTATGCTTGGTCTGAGCATAATTAAATTACACCTGATGTTTATGATTCATTTTATGAAGATTTTAAAATGATGTTTTTGTGGTATGAGAAATACTGTGAATGCTGAATTGCTTTGTATGATACACTTGTATTATTATTTCCATATGCACAAACCCTGGGAGTTTTATTATCCATTTAACTTCCATAAATCATTCTGAATTACTGAAAAATTGTAGCTTAGGTCAGATTACATTTTCCATAGTTTCATTAAAAATATATTTTGTGGAGATATTTTTCCCTTTTTTCCATTCTTGCTGCCCTATGCATGTTTTGTACATATGATTTTCATCACTATTACTTGACAATTAATAAAAGTAAACAGCAAGAGAAGAGAGAAGGAGGAAGCACAAGTTCTTTCTCTCAAACTGACTCACATTTCCTATGTGAATTTGAGCGAATCACTTAACTACTTCATGTCTGTTTCCACATCTGTACAGCAAGAGTAAATTTCCCATGGGCTTTATAAAAATTAATTAATCTTTGGAAAGTACCTAGAAATTTTGAAATAGAATGGTCTGTAGATTCCAGCATCTTATAAATTACATCATGATGGCATCGATTAACTCAGGACTTGGTCAAAAGAATGTGTAGCTTATTTGTACTTTTGTGTCAATAGCTGTAAGTGGTGGTAATTTATGTTTCACAGTACTATATGATTATCACAAGCCTTCTGCATTGTTCTCTATAGTTATATGCTGTCAGCAGTAAACCTGAAAAATGTTAGCCCAAGTAGGTTTACATTATTACTAGAAAGTTCAGCTACCAATTAAAAAAAAGAGCAGGACAAAAAAAAATAAATATGGACTTAACATAAGAACTGTTTTAAAAAGAAAATATACATTCTTTATTACTAAGGTAAATACTCTTACACTCTGAAAACTCTTTACTTGCATTGTTGTCACTCTGGGTCTATTTTTTGTTCGTAACTTCTCTCGCCTGTTATGGCTTAATGTTTAACCTTTCCCTTTTGGGCCATAAGAATAAAAAGGATTGAGTATTTGCAAAGCAATGCTACATCCATTTGGAGAGCTGTGCCTTTGTTGTTTTTCTCTATATTTTAGTGGTAATTGCATTGGTTTTCCTGGTTGACCTTGTGATTGATAGAAGTCCAGGCATTTCAATGCTGATTATTATTTTAGATCTTTTTAGGAATAGCAATTAGAGCCACAAAATGCATTTCAGATTTCTTTTGGATGGATCTGATGGGATAGCTAACTTCACACCATGCAGAAAACCTCAGGAAGGACTAAGCAGGTTTCCTTCATCTAGGGTGTAACAAGGCAGTTGTCTGGTGTCCTTCTACATCCAGTCAACTGAAGTTGTCAGTCTGATTCAGCCTCTGCTGAACAAGCAAGATTTTCAAATTCTGGAGACTTCTCTGACCTGTAATGTAGACCTGTGGTGTAATACATTATCATTCTGAGCCTTATTATATTAGAATTACTCAAAAGCAAGAATTGTCACTTGAGGCCCTGTGAACATAAGGCAAAGTATGATAAATTCTTAGACAGCAGTAGTAATAAAGAGAAAGCCCACTAATAATTAGCTGCGTAATTATTTTAGGGTAGATCTCTGGAAAAGCAATTTTTGCCACACCTGTTTCTTCTTCCTTCCCTTTACATATGAGCCCTTGCTGAATCCTAACTTAGAGCATTTGGCAGGCATAGCTAGCAATCTCTGACTCTGTATAAAGTACCCTCCATGTGAGACACACATATAGAGAAAGTTTGGGTAATGGTTGGCTTGACAAAGAGATTTTTTTGGACGGATAAAAATTCCCAAGGCCTCTGTTTATTTATATAGTTCTTGGAATAACCCTGTTTTTAAGAGGCTGCTGGCCAGCTGCTGAGACAGCGTTCCAGCTAATATATTCCCAGTGCAATCACCACACTTTGCTTTTCCCATCATGATATCCCCAAGGCTGGTTTTGGTTAAATCTCATGACTGGAATATAGGAAAGTTCACATTAAGTCAAAGCTCACAATGCCACAATGTTTCTTTCTTTTTTTTTTTAAATTTTCGTTTCTTTTAACCAGTCCTCGTTAAACTGAAAGGTCCCTGTTTCAGCTGCTTTAGTCCAAACAGTTTCTTTATCTGTGGGGAGAATAACGCATCTGTAATGCAGTGTATGGCTTCATATACAATGCCAAGAATTGAGTGGAATCACTATGGTGGATCTCAAAAAGTGTGTATGAAGAGTTTAATTTTAGCAACTAGATTAAATCTTCTGTTCCAGTGACTAAGATAAAAGCAGAGCTAGTGCTAAGGATCTCTGTGGTATACATGCCCTTTTAGCATTTCATTGTTCTTAGCAACCAAACCACTAAGGCAATGAGCCAGAACAACAAGCTATACTTTTTTCTGCTTGTTTTCATTTGACCTTTTTTTTCTAAGCCAGAAAATTAAAGTCCAAGAGACTTTGAAATAGTTACTTTTTTTTTTTTTTTTTTTGGTCCTGGATAGGTGCACTGCTATCATTTAAGAAAATTCTTGTCTATTTCTATCCTTCCTACCCATGGCAATTCTTGCATTTCTTCTGCAGGTGTGAAAATAGAAGTGAATAATAACACCTAAAGAGAACAGGACAATGAGACAAATGATTTATATCCATGGTGCCCATCTGTCCGTGTGATGAAGGCAGGACTAAACATTCCCGAGGCAAAACCAATTCATGTATGATTTCACTATATGCTGATCTGTGGGATGTATAGTCTTTATGCAAGACAGCATGTTTTTAGGAGCGGTTGAATACAGGCAGAAAGTTGGGCCTAGGAAACCTATCTTGTAATATAAATTTACTCAAGGTATTTGAAGTATTTGCTGTCCTCCTGCCACAGCTTGGCTACACCGAGCAGTCAGTAAGACTGTTCTGGTATTTTGTTTGCTTTTCTACATAGCTACACTTGATTCTTGCATCCAGGATAAAGCAACTTTTCACCACTGGTTTAGCTGGTTTCTGTGTATTCTGTGATTGCTACCAATTTATTTACTTATTACAAATTAAATTAAATGGCTATCAAATTAAACGTTTAACACTTCCTCTACTCCAAACCCATATGCTTAGGGAGAATGGAATTTAAAGTTTGGGCAGTTCTTCTCAAAATCCATGTTTCATTTTCCTCTTTCCTAGGGCCTGTTGTGCTTATTGTAGAACAAAGCTCATCCTCACTGTGATGAGCCGTGACACAGATGTCTCCTGCTTCTAGTGGTGGCAGGTCAGGGGGTTCTGTGACAGATATTTGCTGAGCTGGTAGTTCTAAGTAGAAATAGAATAACCACCCTGAGAAGATCACTGGAAGAAGGAGGTTCAGAAGGCAAGATATTTTGCTTAGTGGGGGTTAGCCAGCACTACAGGAGTGGTTGAGGTCATCTCTGGCTTCATTGATTATATTACTCACTTTAGATAGCAGGTAATAAGCTTCATGTTGGTAGATACCTGCACATCTACACAACTCCATTAATTTCAGTAAGACTCCGAAAACATACACAGGGGAATTAAAAAAGTGACAAAACCATCCTGGAGAGCCACACAGGGATGGAGCCCTGGAGGACAAACATGTATTTTTGGTTTCTCTTGGGAAATTAGGGCAAACTGAATGCAATAAGTCAGAGGTCAGTATGATTAATATTTCGTATTGTTCAACATTTTAGGGTATTTGAAGTAACTGCAGGAAGCAGGGGGATTCTAGCTTCCATAGACGTCACTCTGCAAAGACAGTTATTTGAGCTATTATATTTGTACTTTGGGAAAAGAAGAGTTGCTTGCCTCTTGGAGGTCGTTATGAACGTTGTTTCTGCTTCTTCCACTTTATTAAAAATTAAAATTTTGTTAGTTTGGAGCTATTTATTTAACTCATCCCCTCGGGGGGAGTTTAGTTTTCTGAACATCCAGAGAGGTCAGTTTGATTTTCCTGAGAGGCTGGATATGAACCTAAGGACACTGCAGATTGCTTGTCACAGGCAGAAGACTGCAAGATAACTTGGCAGCAGAACTCCAGGGAAACAACATTTTTCTTGAGAGTCCCACTATGTTTTATAGATGGCAATATTAATAAATATAAAAAAGCCTGAATGTTTTTCCTGATGTTCCATTAAGCACACATGGGAAAGCAGTATTTTATGTGAAAAGGAGCCCAGCTCATGTGTATGGTCTAGTTTGTGTTATCATCACTTACATCTTTTGTGCTAAGAGGTTTTTTTTTCTAAAATATTTTATTTTCGACATCATATTACATCTAGTATCTATATCAATTGTATTGGAGCAAAATAAATATGTCCTATCTTCATCTGTAAGATGCTCTTTGGGAAATACAAACCAAAGATTATGTAGGTTGTTTTATAGTCTTTAAAAAATCAGAGATCATGGTAGAGTAAGGTAGATTAGGAAAAAAGCACAACAGTAATTATTATGGCTATGACTGATTTTCCATTACTGCAAAAAATATTGCCCTGTTACTTTGATTAACTTCTGGACAGGAACGTGTGAGTCTGAGATTATATACATATATATATTTATGTGTGTGTATACTTAATGAAGCAGGTATGAACACTGTAAACACATGTGCCTACTGTTATAAAAATATAGGCTTTTTTAAACTTTGCACAGGTTATATTGATTCCTTTTTTAAAAATGCATGGAAAAATTAAAAATCATAGTATAAGATGTATGTAAAGACTTCACTAGCTCCTGTTCTTTTCCTCTGTATATTTGTACACACACATATACCTAGCCTAAATTTTTCAGTATGAATAGCTGGTGAGGGAGGGAAGGATTGGTCAGGCATAATATATATAGATGTGATTATTCATTTAAAAGCTACTGGCTAGGCTACTTAAATAGCTAGGTTTGGTCAGTTATATCTGGTTTCCACATGTGTTTCCTGTTTTTCTTTTAAATTCTATACTGCTTAGGGACCTGGGGAGTGCAAGTCCAGGACTTTCCTGAAAGGAAATACTGCTTTGTTCATTACTGCCATGTGAATGTGTTAAATTTAAGCATGTGCCATACAGGTCTCAACTGTGTTTCTCCAATAGCAGAGACAAGCTTAGCTTATTAGAAATGTAAGAATAGGGAGAAAGCAACAGTGGACTGTCACTTTCCTCCTTTTCATTTTTTTTCAGTGGCTAGCAGAGAGAGGGCAATGTGTATGTACTGTTTACTCTAGTCCTCTTTTGTTGTTTGCCAAAGTCAGTTCAAGTAAATTAAAACAGTGACTTTGAAGTATGCAAACTAAAGTAGCTCTGGTTTTTTAGCTAACATAAACAATCTAAAATACATCGGTAGTCTTGAACACTCAGGAAGAGATAAAGCATCCCAAGCAGAAAACCTGGGAACATTTCAAATAAACACATTTTTGATATCTGTGACAAGGCACAATTGTGTTTTTCTCTCCTTAGACAATACTGTTTTAATTATGAGTGGTTCTGTATATTATGTTAATCTGCCGTAAACCCCTATAAATTACTTGTTAAGAATTAAGTTTCTGACTGTCCAGCTAAGAGGAATAAGATACTAAATCTTTTGCAACCAAGCCGTTATCAACATAACTTTCTAAATATTGTGTGCACACCTTTAGTGGAATTACCATAGTAAAAAGTTGGATTTTCCTGACTAGTGTGTCATGAGGGAAAAGTATAAAATATGTTCTAGCCTTAAGTGCTATAGTACACCCAAAAGAAGGCATTTCTGCAGTCCAATACAGGCCTCTGATTTTAGGTGAATAAGTTAGAATGTGATTTCTCTAAATTCCTTTTATAGTCAGTAGGAAAGGTATTCTTCTGTAGAAAGAAACACTGCAATGTGCAATTTTCGCAAGAAACAACATGTCCATTGAATCCTCAAATGTTATCCTGTTCAAAATTAGCCATCCCTAGCTCTGTAGCCTCCAACTCTCTACAGCAAAGCTCTTCTGCTTTTATAGTATCTTATGGTCACTGCTAGGGACCAGGCCCAAGCACAGCCCTAAAATTCTTTTTGGTTGGTAACCCCCAAATAGTTAGCTAGGCTTGGGATAATTAATTTCACTGTCTTCGTGACTACCCAAGACAGCAGAAGAGCAAGTAACAGCCTCCTAAAACATCCTTCTTCCATGCCAACTCCAAATTAATTTATTTCATCAAATGGGAGGCAAGTATAAAGGTGATCAGATTTTCTGACTCCCTGCCCAGTTTGTGACCAACCTGTACAGTCATCTCAGCTCCTTCCACATGGACTAACTGAAGACTGCCTTGGTACTGAGGTTCAGCAATTTACTCTCTCCTTGTGGGGAGACTCACTCAAACTGAAAAGACAGTCTTAATGGAGCTCTGAGTATTGCTTTTTCCCAAAGTTTGATCTTTCACACCTGAAGCCTGATAATGAGTGCATGTGTGTGAGTAAAGGGGTGGCAACAGCTTGATCTTAGACTAGAAAAAAGAGATGCAATGTTGAGCTGATGCTGGAGCCTCTGTGTTATCCAGGTGGCATAAAGAGAAGAAGCCAGAGCAATGAAGTCATGGGTGTGTTAGTTAATTATGGTCTTTAGGGAGGGGGGATGTAAGTGTTCTTAATCACATTAAACAAACTGCATTTGTTTTCAGCTGATTGCAGAAAATGTTGCCCAATATGCTGTTATATCAGGTCTTAAGGAATCAAGTTAAGATCTTGGGCAACATGAAAACTAAAACCATGTTTCAAAATGTCAACAACTGGTTTGGGATTTCCAGTATGTCTTTTAAAAAATATTTGAGAGATCTATTCTTATGCTTATTTTTTAAGGAAATCTCAGCTTTTGGAAAAGAAAATAAAAGATTATCTGTATGAGTATAGTTAATCATTCCTTTCACTCAGAAGATTCTGCAGAGGGCAAAAGCTTCCTTGGAAATCCTTGTGTATATTTCACCAATTTCTTTTACAAATATATATTAGAGCTCCTCTCCTCTGTGAAGAAATCTTGACTTGGTCTAACCCCTGGATTAAAAGTTCAAATTTGACAATTTCTCTTCTGAGGTCTAGAATTGCCCAGTTTTTTTTCTATTTGTGTTGGCTGGAAAGATGTTGGTTTTTATCTCAAACTGAGATTGTAGTAGGTGTAGTTTCATGGGAAAAACTTTATTGGATCTGAAAAAAGAGTAAAGATTACTAGTAAATTTATGTAACAACTTGTGCTGTGTGTCACTGCAGGAGACAGGAATTGTCACAGTTCCTGCTTTCAGAGTTGTCCGTATTTCAGTATGCTGTTGGCCAAAATTGCAGGTGCTAAATCAAAGTAATAACCATACACTTAAACTACTGTGATATGCCATAATGAGAACACAAATCTGGATAAATTTCATATGAACAGTAAGTTGTTGACTCTTACGGTGACTTAAAAGGAAGGGACAAAGATTGTCATAATGTCAGAAACCAGAGATGGTTTCTGTAAAATCTGAAAATGTTTGATAGATAGAGCTTTAAGCAAAAGTTTTTGTGTTGCTGTGACACCACATAAGCTGAGAGTGGTTGGCCTTTAGACACTGCACCCAGTTGCTAGTGTTATTCCTGGTTCAATGAATACAGCTGCAAAAAAATGTGGATTTTTTTTTCTTCTTTACTGGTTCCTGTGAAACCAATTTGACAAATACTTTGCCCTCAATTTGAATTTTAAAATTGATGTTCGAAAGTCCTTGGCAGCGCATGATTTCACGCTTTTGGTATCAAAATTTAGCAGCACAAGTCTGGATAGGATGTCTTTAGTAAAAATCCCAAGAAAATAGAAACGCATTGTTCTGTATTTTTTTTTTTTATGGAAACCCCTTGATTTTCTCTGTAAGCTTATATATACTGTGAAACTGTTTTCTATAAAATGGGGTTTTTTTGTATTCATAAGCTAGATCTGGATTCTGACGTTTCTTACCGTAACAACAGGCTTTGATTTTGGTGACTTATGACTTGACTCATGTTTACTGAATTTGTTTCAAAAATTCTTCAATATCAGACTGTCAGAAATAAATGAATATTGATTTTTATTCTTTATATTTGTATAAATACATACTGAAGTATGCACACATAGTGATTTTTTTTTTTTTAATTGAAAAGAGGTCACGTATCTGGAAGCCTAAAGCTATTCTATCCTTTCAGAGGGTCAAAAAGGTAACAAAGCAGTTCTGCTCTTGATGCAATTAAGTGTTATTGGCTTTTTCTCTGACCTGATCCAAGGACTTGAACACAGAATCCAGGGAGATTTCGGTTAGATCTCAGTATTGTCATTGTCACTATGTCAAGAAGCATGTGTATTACAATATAAAATGACAGTTCTCCTTTTGACCTGATGCTGAAGTATCATGAAGCAAGCTGACATGGAGACAAATCTAAGTGTTTTGTATGTGTAGACAATTTTGAAATAAACTAACATTCCTGATGGAGTCATCTATTTTTTTGTCACTATTGCTATGTATTTCCCTTGAATGGGAAAAATATATTTTTTTAATAATATAATTTATTAATAGATAAGGAAAGATGGTTGTGGAATAATCGGCTAACAGTGTTCAGAACAATTGTCTTGCCAAAGAAAGTAAATATCTAAGTGTAACTGATAATGTGATGAATGACAATTCTCAAACTCTTTTTGAGGAAAAACTTGTCTTCCATCAATAAGCTGACTGAGATTGAAGAGAGCCCAAGGAGAGGAATCTGTTGAATTCTCTCTGCACCCACTGAAAGTTTCTGAAACAATCTGGAAACTCGAGTTCATGTATGAAATCAAATAAGTGTGGGTGAAACCCAAAATCAACAACAAAATGATAAGTATATGGTGTTGAAGAACAATGCCACGAGAGGTAGATGTTTCACATGAAAAGGCTGAAATTCAAAACAGTGACTAGTATTGTTGGAGTTCAATGACTCCTCTAAATACTTCTAATTTTCTTTAATTTGATTGTTGCACCCATAACTTGAATTCCATTACCACCTAGTTTCTTATTTTTCTATTCTGATTTCCTTTAGGGATTTAGTGCTTTGGAAACTCTCTTCTAGCCTAATGGAGAACTACAGTAAGAATGAGAAGAGAATAATGTAAAATCTTTAGGGGACAACTCTTCCTCAAAGGATTTTTAGGTTAACCTAAAAGTTTTCCTCTAGTAAGTATGTTAAAACCCTGTCATAGTACTGTGCAGTGTGTTTCTGATTAAACAATGTTGACACCTCATTTATTTCTGCTATATTTGCCATTAGCTCTGTTAAAATATACTTTGAGTATTTTTTTTCTTTTGATTATTGCAATGGCAGTGCTCCAGATAGTTTTTGGAACTCTTAAGATGTTGAGTCTCTCTGTGTAGCTTATATTTTTCTCCTGAGATTGGGCAATTCATACAATGTGTAGGGGGTTTTGTTTGGTTTTAGTTTTTTTGTTTAGACTATTAAAAAAAAAAGCCTTTTTTCCTTTTGGAATTATTTTTGCTATTTTAGTCCTGATGTCCAGTTACAAAGAGTTCAAGGACAATTTGCAATGGAACAGATTATTTGTTGGCTTCTAAATTTCACCTTGAATGGGAAAAACTAGTCTGGACAGAGTCCTGGCCAAGAAAGATGTTAAAAGATGGGTTGCATAGTTGAATTGGTCATTGTTAGGAGGAATTTTTTTTCTGCTTTCTGACTTGTACTGGAACAGAAAGGACAAAAGTGTACATCCAGTGACTTTAGGTGCTGAGACCAGATGATGCATCACGGATTTTGGAGGTTTTACATCATTACAGTTCTGATGTGATTGTGGAAGTGCAAAGGATATTCACATGCAAAAGGGTAGCTGTAGCAAAAGGAAAAGGACTGGGAAGATAAAGAAGAGGAAAAGAAAATAGATAAAAATAGAATGCTTCCAATAGAATGGAAGTCAGATGGTGATATCCTGAAGTTCTGTCTCTGTGTTGGTTTATGCATCATGCTCAGGCAATACTCACACTTGCCTGTATCAGGATGCATAAAATATAATGGTTCGTGTATGTACGTGTGTACGTTTATATATACGCTTAAGTTATATGTGTGTGCAAATACAGAATAATTAACCTTTTACTAATTAAATATCAATTAAGGCTTACTAATACAGAAAAAAATCTTAAATGATCATAAGTTTGTCTCGTGCAATTGGTCACATTTTTACGATTTATTACAGGCACAACAGAATGAAATTATTTTTTTTTTGTTACAGATCCTGAGCAATTTCTCTTCTCAAAATCAATTTTTTCCATCAGCATTAACTCTGAATATTCTGTGGGTATAATTCAACAAAGGCTAACACCAGAGGCAATGTAGGCCCACTGATGAATGAGATGGGTGCTCTGGTGACAGAAGATACAGAGAAGGCAGAGTTACTGAATGCCTTCTTTGTCTCTGTCTATACTGCCGGAGGCTTTCCTGAAGAGTCCCGTACCCTTGTAGCCCCAGAGGAAGTCAAACAAAGGAGGAGTTTGCTCTGGTAGATGAAGACTGGGTTAAGGAACAATTAAGTAATCTGGACACCCATAAACCCATGGGTCCTGATGGGATGCACTCGCGGGTGCTGAGGGAGATGGCGGGAGTCGTTGCTAGACCACTCTCCATCATTTTTGGCAAGTCGTGGGAAACAGGGGAGGTGCCTGAGGACTGGAGGAAAGCGAATGTCACACCAGTCTTCAAAAAGGGCAAGAAAGAGGACCCGGGTAACTATAGACCGGTCAGCCTCACCTCCATCCCTGGAAAGGTGATGGAACAACTTATTCTCGATGCTCTTTCTAGGCATATAAGGGATATGAAGGTCATTAGAGGCAGTCAACATGGCTTCACCAAGGGGAAGTCATGCTTGACCAACCTGATAGCCTTTTATGAGGATATTACCAGGTGGATAGATGATGGCAAAGCAGTAGATGTGGTCTATCTCGATTTCAGAAAAGCATTTGACACCATAGAATCATAGAATGATTAGGGTTGGAAGGGACCTTAAAGATCATCAAGTTCCAACCCCCCTGCCATGGGCAGGGACACCTCCCACTAGACCAGGTTGCCCAAAGCCACATCCAGCCTGGCCTTGAACACCTCCAGGGATGGGGCATCCACAACTTCCCTGGGCAACCTGTTCCAGTGTC
>WKFP01015393.1:2936942-2954346 GCA_011057875.1 Pterocles orientalis
TCATCGGCAAACTTGCTGAGGGTGCACTCGATCCCACTGTCCATGTCTCTAACAAAGATGTTAAACAACACTGGTCCCAGTACCGACCCCTGCAGAACACCACTGGTCACCGGTCTCCACTTGGACATTGAGCCGTTGACCACAACTCTTTGAGTGCGGCCGTCCAGCCAATTCCTTATCCAGCGAGTGGTCCTTCCCTCAAATCCATGTCCCACCAACTCAGAGACAAGGATGTCACAAGTCCAGGTAGATGATGTCAGTTGCCCTTCCTCTATCCACCAGCGCCGTGGCTCTGTCGTAGAAGGCCACCAAATTCGTCAGGCACGATTTCCCTTTGGTAAAGCCATGTTGGTTGTCATCAATCACCTGCTTGTTTTCCATGTGCCTTAGCATAGATTCCAGGAGGATTTGCTCCATGATCTTGCCATCTCCCACAGTATCCTTGCGGCTAAACTGAGGAAGTGTGATCTGGATGGTCGGGTAGTGAGATGGATTGTGAACTGGCTGGAGAAAAGAAGCCAGAGAGTTGTGGTGAATGGGATGGAGTCTAGTTGGAGGCCTGTATCTAGTGGAGTCCCCCAGGGTTCGTTACTGGGACCTGTGCTGTTCAATATATTCATCAACGATTTGGATGAGGGAATAGAGTGCACCCTCAGCAAGTTTGCTGATGATACGAAACTGGGAGGAGTGGCTGACACGCCAGAAGGCTGTGCTTCCATCCAGTGAGACCTAGACAGGCTGGAGATTTGGGCGGGGAAAAATTTGATGCAATTTAACAAGAGCCAGTGTAGAGTCTTGCATCTGGGCAAGAACACCACCAGGTTCCAGTATAAGTTGGGTACTGACCTGTTGGAGAGTAGTGTAGGGGAGAGAGACCTGGGGGTCCTGGTGGACAGCAGGATGACCATAAGCCAGCACTGTGCCCTCGTGGCCAAGAAGGCCAATGGCATCCTGGGGTGTATCAGAAGGGGGGTGGTCAGTAGGTCAAGAGAGGTTCTCCTCCCCCTCTACTCTGTCCTGGTGAGACCGCATCTGGAATATTGTGTCCAGTTCTGGGCCCCTCAGTTCAAGAGGGACAGGGAACTGCTGGAGAGAGTCCAGTGCAGAGCCACGAAGATGATGAAGGGAATGGAGCATCTCCCTTATGAGGAAAGGCTGAGGGAGCTGGGTCTCTTTAGCTTGGAAAAGAGGAGACTGAGGGGTGACCTAATCAATGTTTATAAATATGTGAAGGGTGAGTGTCAGGAGGATGGAGCCAGGCTCTTCTCTGTGACATCCATTGATAGGACGAGGGGCAATGGGTTCAAGCTGGAACATAGGAGGTTCCACTTGAATATGAGAAAAAACTTCTTTACAGTGAGGGTGACAGAGCACTGGAACAGGCTGCCCAGAGAGGTTGTGGAGTCTCCTTCTCTGGAGGCATTCAAAGCCAGCCTGGATGAGTTCCTGTGCGATCTGTTCTAGGTGTTCCTCCTCCGGCAGGGGGATTGGACTAGATGATCTTTCGAGGTCCCTTCCAATCCCTAACATTCTGTGATTCTGTGAAAATGGGTCAAATAGGTACTCAGTGTAAAGTGTCATGTCCATAACAGTGGAACTTCATTGAAACCTTTTATCTCCCTTAGATCTAAGAGTAATGATTGAAGGAATGCCTATGCTTATTTCTTGTATACTTCAGACAGTCTCTGTACTCTACAGCTGCAGACTTAAAGTCCTTGGGAAGTGTAATCTGTTTGTGTCCTTATGATAGAAGATTATTGAAAAGAACTTGATAATACAGTTAAGAAAGCAAAGTTACTTAAGAAAGCTAAGATGTTATTAATAACTTCTAACTAATTGCTGGTATAACTAATTCTGGCATAATAATAATAATAATAACTTTGTATTGCGTTAGAAGGTCTTCCTGACAATTAAAAGCAGTTATTCCCAGACATGATCAGATAGCTATACTGGGCCAGTGGTGTTATGGTGGTTGTATTTCTGTTGCTATGCATGTCTTGGATGCTGTCTGCTGGAGAACCCTGACAGGATATTTTTTGGAATAAAAAGAAGATGAGATAAATCAAGATTTTATTTATTTATTTATTTATTTCAGCTTGAGCGTTAACATTGCTTTCATCAGTCATGACATCAGCTTCCCTTTAGCAAGTACTAATAAAATAAGAACTTCACTGAATTTCTGGATATTTTGCAAAGATATCTTTATTTTCCTACTACCAGCTTAGAAAATTGGAAGTGTGGTAGGTAAAGTAGTCAGAAAAGGATTTCACACAAAGTTCTGTGTAAGGTTCTGTAGTCTGTTAGCCTGCTGTGATTAAGTTATATCAGTTTCTTAGATAATACCATGGAAGTATGTGATGTGTGTATTTTCATACCCACAAGCCCTTGCCCCCTCCCTACCTGTGTCAGCAGTAGGAAGGCTTAAACAAGATTCCCAAGCCTCTTTATCCTTAGCAAGATACTTAAATCCTTCTGTAGCCGGGGTTAGTAAAACGCCATGTCCTACCAGAATCCTCTAGCTTAATTTTTGCTGGAATCCCCTTTCTGCTCAGGTTGTGGATACATGTAGTTTGCCCCTACCATGCTGGGGTTCTTGCTCCATTTTTGTTCATTGTGTTCTGCAAGTGCCCTGGTGAGCAGCATACTCTCTTCACCCTTCAGATTTTCCTGTCCCAGGCTGAGTCTGGACTGGAGCCTGCTATACACGGTAGCCCTGCATGCAAGAACTGTTCTAGCAGAACAAAGCGCGGTCCTTAACACCATACTCAGGTTAGAGTTGCATATTATTCTTATCTATAGCTTACCCAAAGAACACCCTTTAGGACAAACGATGGAGAAAAGCATGGGAGAACGAGAGGAAGAGGTGCCATTAATGTGGTCAAGCTATATTACTGTTGTTCAGAGTTAAAAGCCATTTAGTTAATTTGGCCACAACATCAAGGCCATTCTTCAAAGACTTTTGTGTTACTGAGAGCAGCTTTCTTCGAAAAGGAAGACTGAGAAGGAAAACAAAGAGATGCTGGTACCATCTTTTGAACAGTTCTTGAGACAAGGCCAGCTCTTGGGCAGCTAAAGTGTGCCCACCAGCTCTGGGCTGCTATAGGGTAGAAGCACCCTGTGGGCTGAGCTGCTGTGTATCCTGGACCCGGTGCCTGAGGAAGTGCACATCCTAAACTGCTCAGGATGATAGATCTCAGTGGCCCTTGAGCCAGCTTGTACTTTAGCTCATTCTCATCCTACAGTGAAATGGAAGAACCAGAAGCATTTTCTGGTCTTGAGCTCCCTACCCACTGAGTTCTTTGCGGTATGAAGTATTTATTATGTAAAGTTCTTGGGTTTATGATGTGGCATGTAGAATTAATAAGGCTAGACATTCCTAACCTAGGGCATTTTTAAGTATTTTGAGGTTTCTCTTTACTAATTCATGCTTTTTCCATAAAAATACAGTTATCAGGTCAGAAACTTGGTTTCTTCTTTCTTTATTGATCCAGAAATAGGTGGTGAAGACGTAACTATGGTTTTATGAAGGAAATCTAAAATTAATGACAATGTTATAAATGCAATTTACTTGACCTGTCTCATATTCCTGTTGCTTACTTCATTTGGTTATGTCCAGACCAAAACAAGACTAGAGTATTGTTGTTCATGATTGTTTCTAAACCAGCAAAAATAAATAATTGTTTGACATTTAAAGCCATCAACTTTGACTTCCTTGAGACTGTTGGTTACATAGTATAAGATCCTTTAACTTGGCAATAGAATCCTGTACTCTGGATTTACTTTTTTTGTTAATTTTTTTTTCCCTTCAATCTAAACCTGAATGTTACATTCTTTTTCTGTGCCCATAGTAGCTGAACTTAGATAAAGCCTTTGGGAAGTCTGAAGTATTAGTCTAACCAGAAAAAACTTTTGTGTTTTATTTTTTCGTCCTCTAGCTAGGCAAAAATATCTCATATTAGATTTTATCTCTGACAGAGATGCGCAGTATTTTAAATAATCAGTGATGTAATAAAATTGTGTAAGCTTATAAACTTCAATTACTTTGTATGATTTTTGGTTCTTTGGGGAAATCTATTAATGTTTAGTTTAACCTACCATCATGTACATCAACTAGCAATAGCTTCAAGATGCACTAAGTGTGGCAACCATGCAATCATAGCAAGATTCAGAATAAATTATTGATTTTCTGACACTTCCATGCACCGTCCAACTGTTATATAATAAGCATGTAAACTAAGAGTTCTGTCAAGCATTCAGAGTCTCAGGACATATGAAATGTTTTAGTCCTTTTCAGTGACACCTCTGTCATTTGCTATAGGCCTGCCCAGGAGAGTTAACCTATATGTAGGAATATGGAGTCCCTAACTTTCAAATATTTCCTTTACAATCCTATCAAGTAGTTAATGCTGAAGATGTCGTTAACAGCAATTTCTTACTGCTATTCTAGTGATAGGTTAGCACTTTCACTATTGTCCTAGTCAAAGCATTGAGGGAGAAATCTGATTGGATTTCTTTTTTAATTTTTAATTCTTTTTAATTATTTTTTGAGAAGTGGAATAGACTCTATAAACATGAGGTTGTCAGTAAGGACAGACACACTTTCTGTGCGATCCTGCAGATTAGTTTCATTTTTTCTGACAGCTCACCTGTCACTTTAATAGGCTTCTGTTAAGTAAGGAAAAACAAATTTTTCTGCTTTGGCTGCCATGACAGAGGTCAGCAACAGAGTAACTGATGTTTTATGATGCAACATTTTTAAAGGGTTTTTGTAAAAAAGGCAAAAAACATCTGTAGCTGCAGAACAAAGTGTAAAAAGTCAGTCCTTGTATAAAATCTGATGATCTATCCATAGCTGGTCTATTGCAGGGACTAGAAAGCAAAAAATACCAACAACAAAAATCACTACTCAAAAAGAAAAAAAAAGTTGTTGGCAGTAAGTTTTCTTAGGCGGTTTGCCAGTATCCTGATTCAGTGTTTATGGGAACATCTTGAAATGAGTCCCAAATTAATGACTATATCTTCCATCATTCCAGTCTGATGTCTGAACATGAGGAGAAATAAACAACAGTTAATGATCTGGAAGCTGCTGGCAGTTACTGTATTAGTTCTGGTTCTTATTTTTACTTATTAACAGCAAACTATTCTGATCAGATGTTTATCTTTGAAAAACATATGCAATGGAAAACTGCACCTCAGGTTGTTATCCATTTCACAGTCTTTCACTAGGACAGTTTCACACAGCACAAAATGATTTCTTTTTTATTTCATAGCTCGCTGTTTTTAAGATTAAAAGGTCTGCTTTAAATAGACAGTGTTTTTATTCCTTTCTTTTTTTTTCTTTTTTCTTTTTTTTTTTTTCAGTGAGAGACCCTGGGCACCTGAACATACTCTGCTGTGGGGTTCCCTTTCAAACTCAGCAGGGATACCTGCACATTTGTGCCAAAAATATTTTTTTCCTGCCCAATACCATTGGCCAGGCCAAGCAGCTGGGGAGAAGCAATTAGTTTTTTACTAAGCAAAGCAGTCAGATGATAAATTGCCAAAAAATTCATGATCTCTCATTTTACATTGAGTGTGCATATATGATGCAAAGGGCTTCTGTGACATTAGCTGTAAATGCAAAACGGGCTTTTTATTTTTGTTCCTTATGTCTACTTGGGAACAAATTCATTATTTTGTTGGATAGTGTCATTTTTTTTTTTTCTTTTTACAAGCTTTTGCAGTCTGGTACAGTATGTAATTTTATGCAGAGGTAGAATCCATGTGATAGATTTCACAATCGTGATAAATGTTTTCAAAGTCAGTTCTGAATTACCTAATTCTAACATTGGAACCAAGTCTCTCCAGCTCCCTTAGCAGCTTCGTAGGCTCATGTGTTTCTGCAGAACGCTTTTTATTTTTGCAAAGGAATATTCTGTAGCAGCTGGGACATAGGACTGGAAGGGTGCCTTCATCTGTCAAGTCCAGGCCCTTGGTGTTACAGGCACCATGTTAAAAAACTTCTTCCCTATATTTACGGTGCTGCATTTTAAGAGTTCCTTCTCCTTTTCTGCCTCCCTAAATGTGGAATTCTTATCCTTCCTCAGAGATCAAGAAAAAACATTTGTTCCCGTATATGTAAATGCTGCAGCTTTTCCTAATATCCTTCTAGCCAAGTGGAGAGAGAGAATGAGTGAGAGTGCTTTATGTTGTGCTCCCTCTTCAAAATACCCAGTTTTAGTCCTCGAAGAAAGACCCAAGATGAAAATAAGTATTATAATGTTCTGCATAATTCAATTTAAAAGTTTGTCTTATTTGAAGGTATCACATTCCAAATTTAATATTTCTCTGCTATTGAGTGGCATTCATTTTGACTCGTGTTCCTAAGAGACTAGAGCCTATGGTCACATTGTCCTGAGAAATACAATAATACGTCTTTTTTCATGTTGCTGTTATATTTATATCAATATAGTGTCTTACAAAAGTTTTAGAAGTCTTTGTTTGGGATGATTTGTAGAATGCATCATTGCTATGTGTAATTTAGACTTCTCCAGTGAAGACTGATTAAAATCTTTGCATTAAGATATATTAGCTACTTATGTACTTCTGAGTCCTGAATCTACTTGCTGGCTTACTGTCTAATTGCTCTCAGTCCAGCTCATCTTAATAATTTCCCTTACTTCTCCTCCAAGAACTGTTACTATTTTTCTAGCTACGTTATGAGGAGCTACATCTCTGATGATACACTTCAAACCCTGCTGGGGGGGTGAAGAGATTGCTAATTTAGAGAAATGTTAATTTTTGTTGTCTTAATTATTGGTTTTGATTCTTTGAATACTATTTCCTGAAATATATGTATCGGATGTCATTTCAATTTTTTTATTTCTTAGCTTCAGACCGCTTACAGAAGTCTAGCTTGCAAACATCACTGATGACCTCCCAATCCATTTTAAGTTCAGAGTTTCAGAACTGTGGTGTGTGGTGTATCTAGTCCCAGAAGAAAATACAGACTATTTACAGGAGCTGCCAGAGTAACAAAATTGTTTTTATAATCATGGCTGCTGAATTTTGAAGGAACATACATTATTAAACTTTACTCAAAATCTAGTTTAGGAAATAAAAATACATTTCCACTGGGGATAAAAATTTGACCATTGTGTATTGGGTCTGGGTAAAAATTTACCCTGTGTGAATTCATTGAAATATAACTATTTTGTCAGTTGAATTAGTGTGAACCTTTTCATGTAAGAAATTAGTCTGGACTTGCACATGGATGAAAAATGTCCTTTAAAGAAAGGTCTCTTACAACTACTTTAACAGAAGGTTAAGTTTTTGAGAGTCAACAACTATAGTTTCAGGTAAAAAGGAATGCTCATGACATTACTTGAGCTTGCCAGACCACTAAGACTTTTCCCATTCAGTTCTTCTCTGTATTAGACATAGGAGAAGAAAGAAGATGCAGGCAGACCTGCAGCTGAATTTGAAAGAAAACTCCTTTTGAGGTTTGGCAGATTTAAGTAAGCTGCAATCACATCAGTCACGTTTGGCACCTCTGCACTTTCTTGTGTCTTGTGGTTTAAACCAATAGAGTAGCTACTCCATAGATGGTCTCCATAGCAGAAATACTGTATTTTATAGCCATAAAGACATCCTAGTCTGCAATTCTATTCTTTCACCTAAACTGCTTTTATCAACTTTATCTGTTTATGCTCAGGACTATATTTGGCAATAATCTCAAAGGCAAGTGGGAAACTGCAGCTTGCTGCTTAACTCTTGTAAGCCTGACACAGAACTGAGATAAACATTTCTTAGGAAATCACTTTCTAGGCATAGACACATTCCTTTAACCCTGTATAGGAAAGGTTTATAGTAAAGGGTATTCAAAGCACCAGTTTGGTGTTCTGCTCTGGAGCTACTAGTGTGCATTTATACTTTTTCTGATTACTTCCAGTTGATCCGGCTGCAAAAAAGTGTAAATAGATATTTAATGATTGGCAGGCGAGGGAAGACAAGGCAAGGGTGCCTGGATATGATGCTATGTTGCATATTAATAGCTGCAGAAACAGGTCTGCCTTAACTGACAAGCCCTAGTTTCTTGACGTTGAGTAGGTCTTTCCCCCTTTTTTTTATGGATGATTAGGTGCAGTGCTCAAAGTTAGATACCCATGTTTGAAAACATGAGTTGGTGTCTCATATGAAGAGATGATTTCATAATATAGATGCAGTAGAATTGCTCTGATTATGGCTAGAGATGATTTATGATTCATAATTAAATTTGGTGCACTTTTTCCTTAAGTGCAATGGAAGCGAACAACAGATTTTATTTTATTTTTTTTTTTATCCAGAGACAATTTTTTTTTTAATCCAGAGTAAAGATCACTCTGGATAAGCCTCACATGAGAGTGTCTGTAGCCAAAAAATGTGCACTCGGTTTTAAAGTTTAACAAGAATCAAAAATTAAAAAGGACAAATCATGGCTTACTGAAAGAGAAATTTATTTTAATTTCCTGATAACTAGAAACCATACTTGGATGTGGGAACAGTGGACAAATGTAGGCTAACACAGTTCCATCCATTTCATGGTAGGGCTCTAGAAATGGCATCTAAATTAGACAAGTTTTTGATTTTGGAACAGAAGGGATCAGTATGTATCGTCTGCTTGGATCTCCTGCCTAACAGGTGAAACAAGCTTTCTTAGTACCCAATAAAAGGATCCTAGACCTGTTTAAGCTGTAACACATGTATTTATAAAATGCTCTAGCTTAATTTAAAATGACAGTTGGTGAACTTTCTGCTGTGTGGTTTTAGATAGATTTTTAAATAGCCACTTTTTGAAATGTGCACCTCATTGCTGGTTTTGGTTTGGTCATCGGCTCTGTTAGCTCTTTCACTGTTGGCTGGAGAGCTGTGGACTGTTAGAAATTTGCTCTTTGTAGGTGTTGGTGTCATTACTGCTTTGGGTTTTGGCCTTGTGCATACTTTGCAATTTTAATGGTGCCAGAGTGCCCTCCACCTACTAGGCTGCTTCGTTGCTCTAAGTATTTGGGAGGTGTTCACCAGGCAGCTCTGCATTCTTTGCTGATGAGCAGCTTTAAGGAAACCCTGGAGTACTGTTAATAATACCTTGAACTTTTACAAGATCTGCTCACATTTGGCCATAAATATACTATTCAATATTAGAACAGCACAAGAAGCTATGCAAACATTAAAGAGTATTTTTTTTTTGCATCAAGCAATTTTCCCGGTGTATAATTATACAATTATTTAAGTAATAAAGTTTTAAGCTGGTACATGCCTGTAACTTTCTTATACTTTTTCTGTTAAAACAAAATGCCCTTAAGCATTTCACTCTGTTTTACATTCACTTCATTTCCCAGAATAATTAAAGCTTAGTCATTCTTTATAATGTCACACAGGTAGGAACATAGGCCTGGTTCACAATCGCAAAGATAGAGCCAGATAGTCATTTCAGTCTGCTTTTGTAAGAGTAACAAATTTTTAACAAAATTCTCAACTCTGTATTACATAATAAAAGAAATTAAGAATTCAGTATCAGAACATCTGAGGTCACATTCATAGTTGTATAAGGAAATGTAAATCCCTGATTTCAACACAAAAATGAGGTTGCACCAGCTAAACCTCTGAGCCTGTGCATCTGAGATAACTTTCTATTGTGTAAGCAGTACTATACCACCCAACATTAAGAAAGATTGTGACAGGTTAATAGGGACTCTGTTCTTTATTTACCTGTTTTGTGAGACCAGAATTTTAAAACCTTTGTTTGCAGGCAATGAATACGTGCCCACTCTAGGGTTTACAAGCCCTATTGCATGAATCTCAGTGCAGGGTTTTGGTTCATGCGAGTCTCAAAGGCAGCTTTCCAGTTTTGTTTTACTTTTTCTCTAGACTATGAAAACATTCTTTCAGGGTTCCCTTGTTACATCATGCCACTATCTTGAAGCTTATCTAGTACTGATCTGTGTCATTTAGGAAACGTTGCTTTCATCTGAGAACTCATAATATTCAGTCAGTGTGTACCATTCATAACTAAATAGTCTCTGCTCTTCATCATTCTTTTAATTAATGATTGTTGATTGGTTCGACTTGCTGCAAATTGTTGCCAGGCATGATCAAAGAAAATCCAAGATTAATCTGCTAAACTAGATGTCAGATTAGTAAATTCCTCTGTGCTATTACAAAGATTTTTCTCCCTCAGTAAAGGCCTGTCAGAGGATGATGGCTTGGCTATACTTCTGACAGGCCAGTCCAAAGGTCAGTCCCTGAAAACATGCACACATTAGTGCAGTAAAGCGTGATGACTCATTTATATCCAGTTTATAACTCCAAGTGCTCTCTTCATGAATGTTAGTCAGGTAATGCTGAGAAATTTATTTTGATTGCTCTACAGCTGAAGAAAGAATTTATACCCTATCATGTTGTGAAAGCATATAGGTTTTTCTTAGGTCAGCAGTGGAATCAATCAGTGTAGGCCGGAGAATAGAGTGTTGAGTGTCTTTTCATCAGCTAGCATATCTCCGTTATTTCTGTGTAACCCCTTAAGCCAGAACTTCGTTGACAATAAGGAGAACCAGGGTTCAATTTAAAAGAGTAACTAATGAATAGTGGGCTGAAGCCCAAACCATGAACCTTCATAAATTTCGATAAACTCCCTGATATTCAATTATCTAATTTTCTCCATTTATAAACTGTCTTTTATAAAAGGGACCCCCCAAAAAACCCAAACCCAAAACACCATAACAAACTAGCAAAAGCCATAAGTGCAGTAACATGCATATGACTGTTTTATAACCTCATCCTTTGGTGCAGCTTTTCTGGAGACCCTTAGTTGCTCCCTGTCTTCTACAAGAGCAACTTGCAGTCTGGGATTGTCAGACCCTGCTAGATAGCTAGGCTAGATTTCAGCTGATTATGATCCTGTGACACAAGCTGCTTTCGTCCACCTTGCCGTGTGCTACAAATCCTTCTGTTCTCTGTCTGCCGCTTCATTAGCCACTGAAGTTTTGGTGTTCAACTCTAGCCAGAAAGCAGAGAGTTTGAGCTTTAGCACAGTCCCTCTCCTTAATAGCTAAAAGATGTTTAAATGAATCTCCTCTTTTTGTCCTTTCTTTCATTGATAACATCTGCACTGGAAGCTATTGGTTGAGATGAAGGATTGAAATCATTCACCCCCAGCAACATAGATGTAGTGGGTTGACTGGGCTTCTTTCTTCCACTTTATGAAATGCTTCCTTATCTCCAGAAATACCTTTTTAGCAGAAGAAAATAAATAGACATGTTTCAGTCCTGCCCACTTGGCCCTTTCATTTGTCTCATTTTTACCATGTATCAACAGAACAATTCTCCATTTTGGCCTCTTCCCCAGTGCAGAATGGCTTTCATGGCACTGTCAGCATTGAAGCATATGGCTGTTTTTTGCTGGTAGACCTCTGCAACAAAGCTTATACCCTACCCAATTTTGTTTGAGTTTAGGGTTGCTTTTTCTTTCTTTTTTTTTTTGTTTTGTTTTTCTTTTCTCTTTTCCTTTCTATATCTGAGTGCCTCTGTTTCATACTATTTCTGTCTGCAGCAGTCAGGATAAACAACGATCTCTCAGATACTTTTATTTAAAGGATCTTAGGTTAATAATCACAGGCAGATATCAATGTTTCCAGAATGTTTTCAGACTTAATTTGTGACCACCGTGTTTTTTGAGTTGGTTTATGTTATGTTAGCTTTTAATGATTCTGTGTATCATTAAATATTTGAAATGCCATTGTGTTCTTCCCTAATTGCTTTTGCTATTAGTTCATCACACATGGTCAACAGATTAAATATCATTATTTCTATTAAACAGTCATAAAAAGTTTATTTTTCAGTTTACAGGTCAGGTAAGAAAAACTGTTAGCTCATGATCTGTGTGAAGTTTCACACCTCAGTTGCCTTTTAAATTTCTAGGCTGTTATTCATGTTTTTTCCTACTCATTAAAGAATTTCTGGATATACTTATTTTTGCAGCCTAATTAGCTTTCTACCATGAATAGAAGATGTTTTCCAAAACATCAGAGCAGGCAATGGATTTATGACGTGGCAAAAAAATGCATAAAACATACACGCCTTTTTTGTAAGAGAATGAATGGATGGCTCAGCCTGATATTGAAGGAACATCACAGCTGGAAAAGTGGAAAAGAAATTACCACTTCTTTCATGTTTTTAATTTATGGCAAAGTTATTTAATTAGAAATGTTGTTTCTCCAGACAGTTGTTGATTGTCTGCTGGCAGAACGCTGTTGTTTGGTATTGTTTGTTTTATGTCAGTCCGTAATCCACAACACAAGTAGAAGATTTAGCTTGTTCTAAAACTGTGAAAAGAGCAGTATTTCCACAGGCCATAGTACTTAAATGCTCCAAGGATAGTATATGGTTTCCTGTAAATCTGCAAACTGAACTGAGGTCATTTTGCACCTGAACTTTTCCAGGCATGTCAGCAGGTTGCTTTAGTTTCCTTAAGACAAAGAAAAAGCAGAGCAGCTGAAAATAATTAATATTGAACTTGACACATCAAAAATGTAATTTGTCACTTATGATTAAAGCCTTTATCTTTAGTTCTATTTTTATTTTCATCATGGATCTCCCTTAGCTATCATTAGGCTCCACATGGTTGCAGTTAGTGTGACCTTTGATCCACGCCATAGACAAAGGGATCTGTTGCTGCTAAATTGGAGCCCAAGCTAGTCAGCCACAGTATAGATCAACAATTGTAAGCTTGGTTAATAATAACAATCAGCTTACTGCTTCGGTTAATTTTGAAGTTTATGTGGCTAATGTAGGTGCTGATCTGAAAAAGAAAGATTAGATTCATAATAAAATTTAGCACTAGGAATTCACATTGTCGTAATATGGTCTGATGTGAAAAGTAAAGATGGTGGAAGTGATATATATTTTTCCAGTATACTCGTACATTATTCAGTTGAGACAATAGAGAGTGATAGTTTTACAAACTTCCTATTGTTTTTCTCTTTCTCTGAAGCCTTTCAGAAATTTGCTGACTCCCACAGATATTGTGGTTGCTTATTTTCTAAGCACAAGGAACTCAAATGTTTGACACATCACTGTCCTACGACCACGTTACCTTCTTGCTTATCATTGTAGACACATTCTGTCATACTGTATAGGAACTGAAGCAATGCGTAAAGTATAAGTGAATGTTTTCGTTATCAGCTATGTCTTTTTGCAGTACAGGCATGAGTAGCTGAAAGCCAGCAATGTCTTTATGGGTGACCATAAGTGGTGTCCTTTCAGAAGGAAACTTACTTATTTCACTGTTTAGTCATGCAGAAAGGCTCACACTGCAGTAGTAAGACATACTGCCTGTTGTTTAAATTAATTTCAATATATCAGTTAAAACCAGCCTATTGTGTTCTGTGGTGCAGTTTATTGTGAATGTGACGTGAAACTCTATTTCTTGACCCTGTGTACTTACCGAATATGCCCCGTTGCTTTCCACAACAATAAAATCCTAAGCCAAGCCCTAGCTTGGTGTCTGTTAAATAAAACTCCCTTGTGAATAGGGTGAAGACTATTAGATTTGTAGTCCTATTATTGAGTATTTTTGTGGGAACAACTTCATTATTCTAAGGTCATTAACACACTTCCTCTTTTACTGCAAGGGATTGTAGGTTCAAGTCATTATTTTAGGCATCTATGTTTTGTCTATCAACATCTAATCATAAATGGCTTGCAGTTTCTGGAAGCTGGAACAGCTAGCAGAGTTGTTATCCGGTTTCCCCCCCCTTACACTGGCTTCAGCAAGCACCTCCATGCATGAAGTGCTGATGACTAAACCTTTGAATCTGAGCATTTAAATACTGAAAGCACTGGAGCATCATTGTGTTTCCTTGACGTGTGTAAACACAGGTGCTGCTTTTTCAGCAGTTGCCCCTGCACTGAGACACCTACCTTGTCCTTTGCTATAAGGTGCGTCTCCCACTGAGACATCAGGAAGGATCTAAGGACTTTAGGCTATGTCACATTGTCCTTTGGCTCCAACAGTTAATAAATAGTTTACTTTTGTTTTAGTTTCATCTTGGTAGTTTGTAAACAGATTTCAGTGTCAAATTTACCTCATTGATGTGAATCTCCAATTCTTCTTGTTTAAAAGGGAGACATACAGCACTGATACATGAAAAAGCAAAAAAAAATATTTTTTCTGTTTGACCTTTAGATTTTCGGAACGACTTGGTAAGGTCTAGTTTAATCTCCAGACATCCTAAAGAAGGCCACTGAGAATTTAGAGTCAGGGAAAGGAATGCAAGTCTAATGCATCATAATACTGTGACAGCATTTTAAACTACTGTTAATAATTTTGATTGGAATCCTTTAGGTTTTTTGTCATCCATTTTAATAGTCCAAGCCCTTTATGACTCCCTCCTCCCTCTTTTCATTTATTTTTATTTTGTTTTAGGTATGATAGAGCTCTCTTTTCTTAGCTTGATCCCACAACCCTTGCAAAACCATAGGATTATTTCAGTAATAGTCCTGCAATTTCTCGCTTGCAGAAGTGCTGTTGGACTGTTTTAGCCATTTCTGGATAATGCCATGCCATATAAGAGTAATGGAAAAATATTACAACATGAGAAAATTTCTCCTGTGATGAAAATGCTATCCATCTGGAAGGAAAATGAGATTTGTAAAAATAGGTGATTTAATAAATCACCTTGCCTCTGTATGCTTTCCCCCACAAAAAGAACCCCAACAAACAAGTAGAAAGAAAAGGTTTATTGTCACACTTGTCTCACTTGCCTTTTGTATAATTTAATGTTTTGTACTTGTGGACCCAAGGTGATAGTGTTTGTACTGTCTAATGTGTAGTAGTGTCACAGAGCCCAGACAACTCTCAATTTCCCCATTTATTTCACGCATATCTCCATTAAAATTAAGGAGACTTTCAGTTAATTATTTTGTTACTGTAGGTTTAAAGTTTATTGCATGTTATCAATGTACCTACTTTTTTTTTTTTTAAGGTCTTCTGCTGAGCCTGTTTCCTGCTTCTGTGAGCTCAGTGCTGACACCAGTGAGACAATTGGAGAAATAAGGTACTATTTGCTATTTTGTTACTCTCTAAAAGAGGTGTACTTTAAGTTTTCAGTATTTTATGTTTCTTAACAAGTAATGCTTAAGCAAGTTATTGATGCAAAAAAGATCCAAGTAGAAAGAGAATGGTCAGAGGATATAATTCTTATCCATTCCAATTTTGATAAGTTTAGGCCTTATACAAAGTAATATTTGCCACGTTTTCAGCTGTTAAACTGTGGTTGCAAAAAAATGTTATGCAGAGAAGCACATAGCGAACTATAAAGCCAGCTAAGCAATTTGTTTTTCAATTTTCATCATATTCTTGTTATTCAGGTACAATAAGAAGGAAAAATGAACCTAAAAGTTTCCATTTAAAAACTTCCTATTGTCCCTTCTCTCCCCACCCCATCCCCAGTGGTAATAATTTTCTTTGGGAAAAAAATTAACTCCTATTTATTAAACAATAAAGTATGAAGATTTCTCTCATAACCAGCACAGTTTGTTTGAAGTCACATATGGTTGCAGTTCACTCGTCTAAATGTGCTTAGCACTTAGTCAGCTTTGGAAGCGTGGTTCCAGTTTCATACCAATAAAACTGATCACTGCCCACTGGTGATTTTTAAAAATGGTCACGTTTCAGTTAAATTCATTTTGTTCTCTCCTTACTGCAAAGTGAATTTCTCCATGTTGCTTTCTTTACCCCTGAAAAGGGCGTTAATGTGCTGCTTTGGCAACTGGTGTTGCTGGCTAAATACAATCTGTTTTCACAGTGAAATTGCCAAAGTTATAAAAAATTGAACAGGCATATCACTCTGGAAATAGTTAAATAGCCTGCCATATGCTGGAATACTTCATCATGGGGGCAAAAATAAAGTGGTTTTCCAAGGCGCTTGGCAGTAGTCTTACTGCCGCCTTCACTGCAGCGGGGCCAAACGCTTCATTTTGGACATGGTGGGAAGCTGGTGGCTGAGGTACATCTGTGCTGCAGTGCAGGTCTTGGGGACACCACCTCTCTCCTTCCATGGCCGGGCAATTTAGATGCCTGTTTTAAATGTGTTGGGTGTGGTGATGTTATGCCTGCTAGCAAGCGTGATCCTCAGCACCCTGCTGCCTCAGGTAGCCCTGCCACTGACCTGAGTGAGCTTTTTGCACATCTAAAGGGTGGCTCTGGCTTTAGGATCCTGAATGTCGTTTTGAGTGCTCTTACTGACTGTAGTGAGGAGAGAAGGGGAATTTGAAGAAGTGTACTGGGATATTTCATGGCCTTTGATATTTGTGCTATATCTTATAAAAATACCGATTGCAAGTGCTAGTTGTCATGCTCTTTCCAGAACAGGCTGCAGAGAGCTCATGGCTGAACATCACCATGAATGAAAAAACCCATTAAAACACTGCCTTCTTTTTTTTTCATTGTTCCTATTTCCTTCATTCCTCCTTTGATTTTATTCTGTTTGGTTTTTTTGGATTACAAATCGTTCTGTTTGTTTTCATTACCAAATTACAGAACAAAACTTTAATTATACAGTTTGTACAAAAAGCAATTAAGAGACTAAAAGTTTTTCTCTCGCTGGCTGGATAGTTATGTCTTGTCTGGTGAAATAGCAGTTGCAATGCATATTTGTGTAGGAGGTTAAATCTGTTGTCAGTGGTTTGTAACTGACAGTTACAATATGTTCCTATGGCAGTTACAGTGCCATTAAAAAAAAAAAAATTTGCTGAAAATCTCTCACTATGTTGGGGGGGTGCATTTTAAACCTCCTCATATGCAACATACCAGGTACTAATGTTTTGTATTAAAGTGGCTGAAAGTCCCTCAGGAAAACAGTAATAATCAGTTCCGAAGACTGTTTATTATAAAGGGAAAATGTTTTACTTACTCTCATGTAAAGTAGCTCCAGCAGGAAACTTCAGAGTCAAATCGTACTCACTGCACACGCCAAATACTCCGAGAATGTAAGTCACAGTAAGAGCTGGGGGTTGCTTGGATCCCTGTGATCTACTTATGGGCCTTCACAGTGCCACAGAAGCTTGTTAGTTTAGATTGACTCTGATTTATCTGAAAAGTGTTCTTTTCACTCAGATGTTTGTTCTTGTTTGTGTGGAACATTGAGCAAAAAGTTTCACACTTGTAAGTGGATGATAAAAAAGGCAAAGAAAAAATATGCACCTCTGGGTGCTTCTTACGTGAAAATAAAACATATTTCTGCTAGTAGGCATCTTTATTACAGCAAGTTCTGACCTGAATGAACTGTCCTGGCATTAAAATGGATCCAATGCTCTTCCAAATTGGGAATGGTAATTATTTATAGGCCCCTTTTTTATATGGAAATCTCTCATCTGTATGAACAGTTAC
>WKFP01015393.1:2954366-2977555 GCA_011057875.1 Pterocles orientalis
TGCAGCCTTCCAGTACTTGAAGGGAGCCTATAAACAGGAGGGGGAGCGACTGTTTACGAGGGTGGATAGTGATAGGACAAGGGGGAATGGTTTTAAACTAAGACAGGGGAGGTTTAGGTTAGAGATTAGGAGAAAGTTTTTCACCCAAAGGGTGGTGGCACACTGGAACAGGTTGCCCAGGGAGGTGGTGGATGCCCCATCCCTGCAGGCATTCAAGGCCAGGCTGGATGTGGCTCTGAGCAGCCTGGTCTAGCGGTTGGCGGCCCAGCATATGGCGGGGGGGTTGGAACTAGATGATCACTATGGCCCTTTTCAACCCAGGCCATTCTATGATTCTATGAAAAGTAATGTTTTTTACTCTTAATGGGAAAATCTTTATATTTGTCATGTCAATCATTTTTTTGGAGGCATAGACATTCCAAATTACAGTGGTTTTATATACAGAAGAAGAGTATTATTTAAGATGGTGTAAATCATTGCCTTTTGAATAGAGATTTTTTTTTCCTGGTTTGACAGTAAATTAGGGACAATAGGGATGTTTGCCTTCAACTCACTCTGTAAAGCAGCATTTGTCTCAACAAGTTTGTCAGGCAGTTTCAGTTGATTCATAATTTCAGACAAATAATGGAATCAACAGCTACCATTCATGACAAGAATATAAATGTGTATAATACGTATGTGGTAATTTTGCTGGGAATTGGAGAATAGGCAAGGTAAAACAGAAAGCAAAATAGGAAATAAAACATGGAAATCCCCGAAACTGAAGCCAGGAATTCGGAAAAGAGTAAGCATGTGCTGTTTGCTTGGTAATGTAATGTATCCAGCCATGTGAGTGGCTAACATCTACAGTCATATGAGGAATAGATGTCACTGTAGAGCTTTTATTTGTGATGCTAGTTTTTGTTCTGTTGTGCCTTTATGGTGTTTGCTAAGGGGCGCAGATGAAAGAACAATAAAGATGAGGTTTCCTCAGGAAGTGTTTTTTTCTTTCTCTCCTGTGGAGGTCATCCTCCCCTTCCCCCATTTTGTTATTGTATACAGTGAAGCTTTGCTATTTGTAATTGAGGGAGAAAAACAGAGTCAGAAATTGTGGAAACACTGAGGGTGTTCTGGTCAGAGGATGTATAGCCCTTTTAAAAGGAATGTGAGAAGGGAAATGCTAACCTAATTGAGGTCAATGACAAAATTAATACTGACTTCATTAGGATAAGGATAGCACCTTGTAGTTAGGAGCAAATAGTTAGGGGGGAAAAAAAGAGAAAAGAGACTCAGACTTCGTATGTGTCCAGAGGGAATGAAAGACTACAAGGAGAGAGAAATGACCATCACAGGACCAGTGATTATTTTTAATGAGATGAGTAAGTAGGAATCATTTGAGTCATCACAAGTTTTCTGTGCTTTTCTGATTGAAAATCTATAGTTGGAACATATTACTGTTTCTTCCTTAAGTGAATAGTGCTTAAAAAAATACTGAAAAATCAATCAACTGAAAAAAAAAAACCCAAGCAAGAAAGACTAAGCACTTTACTTCGATTTCAGTTTTTGTAACCTTCACCCAGAAAATATATAATGGTAAAGCTCGGCATGATTATAAGACGTATTTTCTTCAGCCTTTAGCTTGTCTTGGTCTTCCTCAAAAAAGCAAAAGAATGTTTATTTGCCAAGACTTGATAAAGATGTGGAGCAAGTGACATTAATTATACTTAGTCTTTAGCTTGTTATCAATAGCTTCAGGAATCAGATCTTCCTGGGTGAGTGACAGGCCGACTAGCTTAAAATTACCTGGTGACAAGTCAGCATTTCTGTTTTTACAAAATTTCTGGAAATTCTCTATCGGAAATGTTTCAAAATATCTAAAAGTAAACATAAATGATCCAGAGAGCTCCTCGCCATACTTTCTCAGGATTGTCAGGTACGGATTATGAAGGTGTGCTGATTTAAGGATGTTTTCTCTTGGCAGCATGTAACTTGTAACCATTAATTTTCTAAATTGATGGTCTTACAAAAGAAACTCTTTTCTAGAAGGTTATTCAGAACAGCTACTGAAATTTAGTTGTATTCCTTTTGCCTTTTACCATGTGGGAAAAATCTGTTTAACACATGTGCAGACTGAGTTTCTTCTGGTTAGTCAAAGTTTGTGGCTTGTTTTTTGCTATGTGTTTATCAGTATTTTTAGATTATGCTACCATATCATATTATTGAATACTTTCTCTTGGGCTTTTGCTTAAGGTAAAGTAGATTTTAGTATCTTCTCTCATTCTAATTTGTTCTTCCTTTTTTCTGAGCCTTTGCAAAATAGAGGGTTTCATGGGGGATAGTTTTGTTTCATTGTAATTATGGTCTTACGAAATTATTTATTTTTTGTCAACAGTTTAAGAAACTGCCCTTTCGAGTCAAAAGGAGTGTGTTTATGTCTTCTGCACTACATGATATACAACCGAACTAAAAATTATGTGCCATTTTTATTAACTGCAATAAAAACCAATGTACACTGGCATAGTTACTTTCTCAGTTTAAAAGTTATGTCTTTGAAATCTTATTTCAGAAATCATGGCATACAGTAGCATCAATTGTTTTGCTTGGATGGTAAAGCTACAAATAAGTAGCTTGTGAACCAACAGCAAGAAGTTTTGCTTCCTGGTGTTCATTAATTGTTATGCTATTTACCCCTCATGTGGGGCCCAGGAAAAACAATTATAAGTGCACCAATCTGCTGAGCTACTGAGCCATTTTACCTTTGCTTCTCTAAAGAAAAGAATATAAAGCACAAAAAAAGAGGTTTAAGGAATTGCTGCACTAAATTGTTATTTTGAACTCTTGTTAGGCTCTGAAAACTGTACCATGTCTCGAATTAAAAAAAAAAAAACAACAAACCAAAACCAAAACCAAAGCAATATAATCTTTTTCTGTTAGTACTTCTCATTGTAAAAAGACAATCAAAAAGATATAAACTTTTAAATGACATTGTCTCTAGGAACAATCAGTAGAAAGTCTTAAGAACTTTCTTCAAATTGGCACAAAACTTTGTTTTAATTACATAAGTAACGTTGTAGCAAGTCAAACAATCTGGATGTTTCAGAAAAATGTGCTGATCAGTGAACCTATCAAGAAAGGATTTACCTAAATGCTATTCTCTGAAGATGATAGTAGTAAATGACTCCTTTGTAGGATGGCTATTTTTTAAAAAAGTTATGACACTCCATATATAATTGTAATGAATTGTTAGAAAACCTCATGCTCACTATGAAGTTTGGATAAACATTTAGGCCTTGAGTCAGCCATTCGTGTTTTACTGCCTATTTTAGACAGGAATATACAGGAAGAGTTCACATTTGGTTTATAATCGTTTCTGTACAATGTGTGCTGCTGTATCTGCATTATAACTTTAGAACCATTTTCTTCCTGTTTCTGAGCTATGTGGGAATGAACACAGGGTGGAAGAATTGCTGTGAGCCACCCTATGGATGCGTCCAAAGCTCTGGATCCAAGTTCTGACCCTATCGCTTGGGTCAGGCCATTGTGCAACCACTTCGTTGTTTTATTGAACACTGCAGGAGAAACGTAGACATAGGGCTATCCAAATCTATAGGCTATGCATGTCTAAACCTAAACTTGTGTAATATGTGAACATAATTCTTTGGAAAAGAAAATATTTTTAAAAAACATATATATTTAATGGAATGGTTAAATTCTTAGAATGGGGGCAAGGTAGGAACTGTGTCAAAAAGTGGATACAACCGTCTTAGAATGTGGAATAACGGTCGTTTGTTGTGGGTTAAGCAGAGGAGAGTTAATTTTTTTTCTTTCTTCCTTCTCTTCATAAATAGTTAGCAAGAAGCTATGTTTTGGATTCCTGCTCAGGAGAAAACTGATAAGAAAGAACGTTTATAGTTATTGCTAGGATACTCTCAAGGACAAATACATTCAGCCTCTCTCCTCTCCACAGACAGAGCTGGGGCGGGGGGGGAGGGAAGAGACAGTCTGGCTTCTAGTTTGGGATTTGCTTCAAGGTTAAGATTGAGAAGCAGACTGACCAATTATTTCGTCCCACGCACGTCATACCCAGTATATAGATGAGGAAACTTTCACGAGATCGCTCTCTTTTACTTCCCTTGGGCTCCGGATCATCTCACTTCAGGCACCTGCATTCGCTCTCCCAAGGCCTTCCCCCCCCACTTATGTTATAATTGTTTTTCCCAGGCCCCACAGACGCTGTTAGCTCTTGGAGCCCGGGACGCTCGTTATCTCCGTTCCGTGAGTTTTGGGATCCTCCCTCTCCAGGGGGATCGTTAGCTGTTTTTTTTTTCCCCTGCTTCGGTCAGCTCTCGGCCTGGGACGCTTGGGCTGTTATCTCCGGGAGTGGCACACCCCCCCCCCTTCCTTTTTTGGGGAAATCGTGAGTGTGGTTTCTGGGGATCATTAGCTGGCAACAGGCTGAGCCTTTTGGGGGGGGCAGTATCATTGTGTATCACCCATTCCCTCACTCCTCCGGGCTCGCTGGCCGGGAGTGGGCTGGGCCTTTGGTCATTAGTTAGGGAGGGGCAGTATCCCTGTGTATCACATTGTATATTTGTATATAGTATTATTTTCAATATTATTGTGGTTTAGTTTTGTAGTATAGTTATTAAATTGTTCTCATCTCAACCCGTGAGTCTTTTTTTTTTCCTTTACCCCAAAAACTGGGATACATATTTAGCAAAAGCCGCCTGGCTCACCAACACTAGAGGATCTGCCAATCGGGCTGGTTCTGCCCAGTCAGAACCTTTTCAATTTACCTCTTTAATTCTCTCCCCTATCATTGGGTGGGGGCAGGGACTGTGTGAGCGGGTGTGTGTGGTTTGGCCCCCAGCCAAGGGCCAACCTGCCACAAGTACCAATGATGCTGTTAGAAAAATATTTTTTAGAAAACCAACGAATGACTTGGAAAAATACAAAGAGGAAATGCTGGCAGAATATTTATCTGTTATTGCTGCGGAATTGAGGGCAGGATTCCGCCTATAAATCCATCTTTTTCCAAACATATTTTAACATCACTTGAAAGTTTTTCATTCTTTTGTTTGCTATCCTGTCCATTTTGTTTGTTCTTGTCATATTGATTTATAAAATACAAGGAAAATCTTAACTTGGATACCCCCCAAAATGTGGTATCTTAGTCTGTGAGTTTCCTACCTGTCAAGCTCTTCTGGGGTCTATCACTCTTGATTGCTGCTTTGGACATTTTTCTAAAAGTAATTGGATTCTAAATATGTCATGGACTTGCCCACTATCACAGAGCAAAACCTAAGGTCGCTGCCTACAAACAGCTTCAGAAGTGAACGTTAGCTTATTTTCCTAACATAGGTTTACATTATTGCTATATACTACTTTTGTCTTAATTTTGCGCTCAAGGAAAGATTATCTTTTAGTTTATCTTTGTGGGTTGTCTGATAAGGCGTGAGTTTATGCTGCAGCCTTTTCCAGTTACTACAAAGGTAATTGTATGGCCTTTTAATGTCTGGTTGGTTTCCTGTTTTCATGGAATTTTTAGGTACTGTGCTTCTGGCAAAGTTGGTTAATCTGGCTAATTAAAGTCCAAAAGTGGTTGACAGGTAAGTTCAGTGTGACTAGATATATCTTGCTTCTACCTCAAAGGGACTGAAAATTCAAATCCTGAGCACAGACTTTGGACAAGCTACAGGAAACTAGGAAATATTTGGAATATATAAATTCATCTCAATGCAGTTATTTTCTTACTGTAATTTTTTCAGAATAATAGTTTTACTATACTATGTGGTGTTACTAGGTCAGAATCCTACAAACATTAGCATACAAGAAACATCACTGACATAAACATTGCCAGTCAATTTAATAGAACAGTGTAGGTGCATGTAAGTTTGAAACTTATGAAGCTTGCCTTTCATGAATACCTTCATGTACTAGAGGTAATTTAAAACAACACAAATCTGACAGATCTTTTGTATATTATGATTGTTAGGAATAGATTTAATTAATTTGTGTGAAAGTTAACTTTTTCTTCTTGAGCTTTTCATTAATTGGTACATCTGTTTTGCATCTACTGAGTGAATTTATTCGGGAGAATAACTTTTACATGACCCTTAGAAATATTCTGGATGCATTTTAAGATTTTTATTTTATTTTATTTTTTAAACTTCTCTCAAATACATTAAAAACCAAAACATTTTACAAAGGCATTTAGTTTTGTAAATGCTCCATTCTTTCCTCTTTCCTGTTCCTCCTTCACTAGAGGAAAGGAGAGAGAAAGAGTAATAACAACTAAACAAACAGTCTGATATAAGTACATAAAGACATATAGAAAGAAAGATTCACAATTATTTGTTTTGTCAGGTTTGAAGTAAAAATATTAGATAGGTTAGAGAACTTATGTGAGAAAGAAGCTCTGTATCCTGAACTAGGAAGACCCTACCTTCCTCAATCTGATTTGACTGTAAAACATACTCTGTCAGGAGGAACTCCGATATATGCTAATAAATTGGAATATGTCTGAGAGAAAACCAAGCAAAATAAAAATTGCTGAATTCATGTCTACCAATAGATTTGGCTGTTCAGTTTCCATTAATGCTGAAATGAACTCTTGTATCCCATCTTCCCAGTCTGATGGAATTGCAATACAGCACGTTGGCTGGCTGTGCTTTTTGTCCCCCTAGAGCATGAAATTCAGTTCATAACCCCTCTTCTGAGCTTACTCTGTTCTAGGGAGAGGTGTGACTTCGGTTTTAGCACTGTGAAGACTAGAGTAAAGAATAGCAACGGATAAAATACTATGAGAGGCAAATAAGAAACACTGTTTTCTTCCAGTGGGGATGGATTTGCAAATTTAGCCTCTAGACTTTCTGTAAGTGAGTGCAAATCTCTCCTTCATGAACATATTGAGACCAGGTGTGAGACTGATCCTTCCTCTCTTGTGGGTCATAGAAATTTCTCTTCACTGTTTGAACTTGCACAATGGTTGTCATCAAACTATTACTCCTCATTATTTCAGAGACCAGTCATTATCCAGACTGAAAAAACTTCAGATTTGTAGCTTGCCCAGCAGCATGGCTAAGTGATAACATTGTTGTTATATAACACTGGTAAAATTTATGTTGCTGTTTTCAGAGATAACAATAAATAGCAACCTCTTTGTAATGGCATGTGCTCTGCTTGATGTGGGTTTTCCAATTTCCTCTTTAGAAACAACAATACAGCCTTCAGGTACTTCTGAAGGAGTTGTGTTAGGCATGGGGTGGGTTTTGAGATCAGTGTAGTAGAAAACAAAACCATTAACACAACATACATATTTAATTTTATTTTTTGGGAAGCAGGTGAAATAGTGATCATCTCTGAACATGATCTTCCCTGGAACATCACACAAGTAATTTATTAAAATTTTTGTGGGAGAAATTTTGGATACCTTTTTGTGCTAGAGGAAAGCCTCAGCCAAGACTTTTCTTTTCCATCCCACTTTGGGACCTCGGTCAGGATTTTAACATTTGTGGTTTTACTAGAACATCCTTTCTTAGACTTTCTATATAGCAATTTGACATAACCTACAGCTAGGAGGAATCTTTGTCCATTTATACTATCATTAAGTAAAGAAATTTACCTTATTGTTTAGTTTCTAGATAGTCACAGTTTCATGATGAATTTCAACATGCCTAATTTCACTGAAATGAGAGGTTTGTAATTCAAGAACAAGGCAGAAATCAACACAGTGCATCATGCAGTGTGTAAATAAACCCTTTCAGTTTTTTTCAAAATTGCCTTCCTTCTCCTTAGCTCTCTCTGGTGGATGTATAAAACTGATAAATGAAAGGAACGCATGAACAATATGCTCTGCATCACTATCTGGAATAGTCCATAACTGACTCTGTGTTTTCCCACTTTCCAAGAATACTTTGTAAAAACTGGTGGTGGGTGTGGGGTGGGTTGTCTTACTGAACAGCAGATAGATTAACAAAAAGGAAATATACTTTACCTTGAAAAAGCAAGCTTTTATATAATCAGAACAAACCTTTGACTGCTCTAGTACATTTGTTATAAACTTTTGATAATTTTGCTTAGTGTTTTAAACCTCTGACTTTCAAAACATCTTTGTTACTAAAATTCATCAACCAAATGTCATTAAACTCCTGCCTTTGGACAATACGTTCTTGACATTCTGCTGAAGGACAAATGTGTACTTGAGTTTTCCTGATAAACTTGGGAGGTTATTCCTTGTTAACCCTCATTAAGAAATTTTTTAACATTATGAAATAACCTTAAGTTTGCGAAAAGGAGTTTGCTATTGCTGCACAGTTTTCCTCATTCTAGGCTTTTGTTCTGTTTAACTTTCATGGACTTAAATTTAAAAATAACCACCACAATGTCTTACAACTTCTGAGGGCTGAAAGCATTTCTTCCTTTTCAAATTTTTTACAGTTGGGTATCGCAGGTGTTAAAAAATCACAGTATTTTTATTGATTTGAAATATCTTGTCAGCTCAGAGTACCTAACAGCTAAAGAGACAATGAACTTTTTTTTAGCCCTAAATTTTCCTTTGGATTCTTAAACACTGGCAAGTATTTTCCAAGGACACCTATTGCTTTCTCCTATCAGTCACTTGGGAGAGTCAGGACATGAACGGAACAGGCTGTAACAAGCCAAGGTGCAGATACATGCTGCGGATGCCTTTTAAGGTCAGCTTTAGTGACAACCAACACTGTGAGATTCAGTCCACAGCAAAATATTGTCTGGTTCTGAAGAGGCTTTTGTTGTGTTTTTGTTGTCATTGTTTTGGCGTTTTGTGACTGCAAATAGCAATTTGGGGTTTTTGCTATGGAGAATGGCAAAACGTGCCCCTTGGGCATTAATTTCACAGGTACAGGCTGTTGTAAAACTTCAGCTATTTAAACAAGGAGGGAAAAAATTAAAGCCTTTCTTTGGTTTTTGAGTCTTAGAAAATAAATCTTACAGGGACTGAATGTGATATCTCTAAATGTTATGCGTTTCATTGTGCATTTCTGTTTTGTCACTTTTCTGGCGGATTCTGAATTCTGATGTAGGAAAACAGAGGTTTTACATTGTGTCAGCAACCCATAACTGAATCATCAGGCATAGCAGATAGCATCAGGCATGACAGATGGACGTGGCTCTTACTTCAAAATCTCTCATCACATTAAAGCCTTTTTCAAAATTCCCATTCCTTTTGAAAAAGCCTCAGTTTTTGTTATCCTCTATGATAATTATCTTCTCTTTCAAGTATACTGAGACAGAAAGCTTCGAAGTGGGTCTAGAACTGTGAGAAGTAGGTAAATTCCAGATAACGTCTGGATCTCATTTACACAAATAAAATATTGTGAAGAGACAGACTGAAAAAAAATAACCTGTCACATAGCCAGAGACAGTAATAAAGGAAGTTCCGTATTTTGAGCTAGCTAACTTTATCCCTCTCCAATGGCAATTTACTCTTATATCACATTCAGATTCTGTGGAGCAAACATGTTCTTCTGCACGTGCTAGGTGTTCAAGAGATTCAGTAGAGTTGTTTCAGTATCTGTGGAAATAATTGCGGTCTTTGACCTTAGCCATTGCATGTACAACATGTTCTGCACTCCAAGTAGGATCAGCACCTTACAGTGTCAGGTTCTTTAATGATATGCCTTGGTATCTTGGTATAACTTCTTACTAAATATGACTATCCAGGGGTATGTTGGATGTCACAGTTCTCAGCCAGTCAGCATGCTCTGACTAAATACTGTCTTATTGAAAATTTCTGCTTTAAATCTATGTGGCTCCTAGTGTTTCAGCCAAAGGATAATTTCAACAACTTTTAGGATGAGAGCTCTCTGCTGTTCCATAGTTGGAGTGCATCTTAATTTGCTTGTGAGATGATCCAGAATATGCCACGTGGACAAAAACACCTTTGCATTCATAGACCAGATTTTGTCCTTTCAGAAAGCTACATTTTACCATTTCAGTAGGTTATATCTACTAATTACATTTACTACTTGTAATCAAAGCAATTTAATCATACTCGAACAAATAGACAAAGTACTTTTATCATGTTCTCCTTCTTGAATTTAAAATTTCAAAATTAAATCAATATTTCTTTAATTAAAGTGTTCGCTCATTCTAAAGTTCTCCCATAAACTAATAATGTTTAATTATTTCCTTAAATCTGTTCCTTTTTTATAATAAAATCTTTCTGAAAAGTTAAGATTTGTAAAATGTCAAATGGCCATAGCTGCTAGTTAGTGACTAATGTTTACATTCTCTCTATGCACTATTATCTTCATGTCATTTAGTAGATCTTCTAGTATAAGTAATGTGGATCAAATAGCTTTCTGGACTTTATTTGCTTTAATAACAGCATATACTAAATGTCACTGGAGGAATTAAAAAAAGTCATGATGATCAATTCCCTGAACTGCTAATAACACTGAAGTCTTAAAAATATTCCTGTGTACTTTTGATTCACATGCAGAGCTCCACTGAATGTTTCCTTAGAGCCATTCATGCTCCTTCTCTGCTGCGTGTGCACACGAACTGCTTGAGACAAACTTTTGCTTGTTTTGAAGCTGCCTCTGATCCCAAATAAATATTTATACTGGCAGTTACCCCATTTGTTTACCAGCCATTCACAGATGGGACTGCATTTGGAGAATTAATTGCCTTACATAAAGATGCTGTTTATTCTTTGACAGCATGTTTCTGCATTGCCCCTCTAGGTGGCATTTCTAAAAACAATTCCGCATGGAAACATGCAAGATATTTCTTATTATCATAGAACCATAGAATCATTAAGGTTGGAAAAGACCTCGAGGATCATCAAGTCCAGCCATCAACCCAACAACACCTAACTCACTAAACCATGTCCCTAAACACCATATCTACACATTTTTTGAACACCTCTGGTAGCTTTAAAAATTGATGCCTCTGCATGATTCACAGAGATCTCTATATGCACCCCTGGGTTGACCAGAGCTATAAACACTTTACAAATAAAGTATGCTGAAACAGCAGATATGCTCACCCCCCCCCCTCCCCCCCCACCATTGTCTTATTGGTTTGCTATTCGTGTGTTTTTTTCCTTTTTTTTGTTCTCAGATGCATTACTAGAAAATAATGCTTATGTACAATTAGGTGATTTTTAGATAAGAATATCTTCTGGGGCTTTCTAGTGGGTTGTTTTTCATGAGTTGTAATCAGAAGACATTCATGAATCAATCCTTGGTTGACAAACTGCAAATCTCGGTGTAATGTACCTGAAGATTTGACTCTGTGGTTTAAGGTAAAACATCCTCTTTGATATAGAAACATGACTTGTTCAAACCTGCAGGAGCCGGAGCGTTGAAGTGACAGGTTTCTCATGGTGTCGAACAATAGAGGAAACACTCCAGCTGTTACTGTAGCCTGTAGGCTACAGGAGGTGAGGAGTCCTACTCCTGTTCCTCTCCCATGCACCCTGTACTACTGGATAGAAAATGCAAGTCAGTCCTCTATGGTTTATCGCATGGTTGGATTGAGTAAAATAATTTTGATGCATTTTCCACCTCGATTCTACACATGCTGTAAAATCTCTGGCTTTCTCAAGCACAGTGATAGTCTGTTATATCATCACTTGTTAATGATTTCCTTAAATTTCCCGTTAAAAATAAGGTAATCACAGAGCCGGCACTGGCATCTATGCTCATAGCTTGTGCCTGTAAGGAATTCTTTTAGATGGATATCCAGTTCCTGTCAAGGTAACGCCATCAACCCTGGGGTTTTGTTCTTGAAATGCTAGATAACCTCTAGTATTTTTTCTAAATTCTTATTCAACAGAAGTGACTGTTACTTACAAAATATTTAATGCCTTTTAAATACCATAGTAGTGTTCTAGAGAGTTTTTAATGGACAGGGTCATAAAATGCAGAATCTTTTCTCAGTGGAAGATAACAGTTCAAATTATAATATTGCCCGATAGGGCTGTAAACTGCTGGCAGCGTTCAGCTTCTCTGCTGGAATAAAGGCATCTGTTATAACATGAACCTAGCTCCTCCTTGCTTTACCAGCCATTTAGTTAACAGAGTTACAGATGTGTGAGTGCTTCTCTGCTGACCCAAGCTGAGAAACACCAAGTTAAAACTCATAGTGTGAGCTTCAGTCAACCTTGAATTAGGGATTCTGTGAAAAAGTGATTTAAAATATAACCTGTATCTTTCAACAAAGCTGAATGAAAGAGAAGTAGATTAATGGGCTATGAGAATATGAGCATGCTTGGATTGCTTTTTCAGTACTACTAGTGCAGTTGTGGAAGTTCTCTCTCGTGTTGTTTGAAGCTAAATGACCCTTAGTAGACTAGCTGATGAAATTGTGTGGGGACTCAGTGTAGGGGCCTTTTGCTGTATGAGAGCAGACAATGGCGTAGGAAGAGACACAAGCTATTTCCATTTAACTATGGAATCCTACAGAGACTGCTGGGAGCAGGAGGGATCAGGGATCTACATTTCAGACCTGGTCAATTTCTGAGATAAAGGAAGCAAACATTTCCTAAGAAACAGCAACAACAAGCAAATTGCTTTATAAAGTAGCAAGAGGAGAAAGGAAAATGATAGGTATTACTGGATTTTCTTATGATATGTGCTTTCTTGGGTGTTTTTGGATTTACCAGTGGGGGAAGAAAACTTTTTGGAAAACAGGCAATGAATCATTCAATGAATTCAGTTATGAATCATTTTGTTAGCCTCCTGTGAGGGCTGGTTTATACTAAATCATCAGGCAACATTTTTTAACATAGTCCTGTGACTTTCTTCTCATTGCTTTCTAGAGTTTACAAAGTAATTTAATTATGTTCTCTAAATCTTTTCCTAAAATAAAATATCTACTAAAATGACCAAATAAATTACAGAAGATGTTTTGATTTTGGTTTGGTTTTTTTTTGTTTTTCAGAGGTATACCTGTGTGTTTGTTGTTTTTTTTTCCAGAAAGACTTATTCTTGTCCTAACTATTCAGAGTTTAAAGAAAGCTTGGCATTTGAGTCCTGAGCACTATCTGCTTTTATAAATATTCTTATTTGCAAATGCAAAATTTCGATATTAGAGAGATGGTATAATTTTTTCTACTGAAGTTTGCTTTTTGTCTGAACGATTACTTCATTTTGAATACAAAGTGTTTGTCAGAAAAGTAGGCATTTTTCAGTTCCAGACATCACAAAGATTTAAGAGGTGATGTTAGTTTTGTAAACATCCACTACTTTATATATACCTTGTTTTGCCCCATGTCCTGCCATAAAAGAAAGATACATGCAGTGTTACTTCCCAAGGAAGAAATACTTTTTCCCTTATCTTTCCAGGCCTGTAAAAATACCCAGAGAGATATTTTAAAGAAGATTAAAGTATGTCCCACTGCAGACTTCAAATGCAGTTAACAGATGGCATGCTGTCTGCTACAGTGGAATTGGCTGTATGTGCTGTACTGTTTGAGCTTCATGCAAGTGGATCACTTTCATGGACAAAGTAGGTAGTAAAGGGTAGCTCTGTGAATATGCTCAAATCACTGGAATAACTTACTAGAGGTGTATAGGAGCACATTAAAACAAAATCACACCTGGGCTTTTTTCTCTGTGGTAAATATTAAAGATAATGAGGTTTTCATTTTCGCCTCTTAAATAGGCTTCCTCTGCATCCTCAATATTTCCTGACCAAAGCTGAAGATGATGTACATTTTTCTTTTGGTACTCAAGATAGAAAATGGAGAGGGTTATAAATCCTATTTAGTTCCTTACTGCAAACTTCTAACAATGGTGTTTTAAAAAAGGATATCAATCAGATATTCACTTCAAGGCAGAAAGAACAGAGATGAGTAGTGCACACTAAATAACCCTTTTTTGAGTAAGTTGCTGCTTAGTATCCAGGAAGTCTTATTTAAGAATTTCAGTGCTGCTCAATGGGATTTACCCTGCATCCTAAGCAATAACCTGCCAGGAATGATGGAATGGACTTTGGGATCAAAAAAACCCAAAAAAGCAAAAGTAAATCTAAAATAATAGCATGAACCAGATCTTTAATAGGCACTGACTTGTGTTCTCAGGCTGTCCTAAGAAGGCTTTGAGGGTTAATTGAAACTAGCTATGACGTTATCATATACCAAGAACTCTCAAAAGGACAGTTCTTGTTTTCTTGTCAATGCAACTTGAAATTTTAGCTATCCTTTGTATGCTTGGTTGTTTATCAGCATTGTGAAAATACCCCTCACATCCTCCTTCCCCTCCTGAGCCAGCATTCCTGATATGCTCTTTATAGCCCAAATGCCTTGGCTGAATCCCAGGCAATCTGAAACCAACCAAAAAACTTGGGTTCATTGCAGGGGGATTTGGATCAGGCCCAAGCAACAAGAACCTTGCAAATTAGGAATGATATGGAAAACTGGGTGTCATGGTGGAAATACGTGCGTGGGCACTTGTGTAAAACCTGTACACAATATGCTTGTGCTGTGATTTTCCAACTTCTTTAAAGCACTTAAAAGAAAAAAATATGCAATTAGAACCTTTAATATTAATTTGGTTCCTATTTTCATAAAAAAGTAAGCAGGGAGAATCTCTGTGAAGATGTTTTTCTCTTATTCTGCAAAGGCTGGGAACAATTTGATTGAAGTAGTCTTGAGAGACCCACAGGAATATAATCTTCCTTTTGAGAGAAAAACTGCAGTGCAGAACTGAGCCGTGCCATTTAAAAATGATTTGTACTGAATTGTTCAGTGCACACCATATGTAATTAGTGCACACTGGCCCAGTGATTATTTACACAATAAATCGAGATTTGGACAAACAAATCTCTCTTCATGTTGCCAGTGTACTTTGCTGCCTGCATTTTTCCAGCTTCGTCCTAAACTCCCCCTCCTTTGTACCTCCTGTTTTATTTTTTCTGCAAGGTCTTCCAATGCCTCTGTGTGTGCTGACAGCACCAGGCATTCATTACTGGGAGACTTGCTGTCGAGACAATGAAACTATGCAGGGCAGGATGGTGTTGTCACTGTCTTCTTCAGAGTCTGCCTTCAATATGGGAAAAGTTCTCTAAAACAGCTTCTACCCTGGCTTCCCTCAGGTTGTTGTGACCTTTTGTTTTTGTGCAACTGGAGCTTCATTAGTTTGTTGCTGCATGCACAATTTCCAACGGCTGCTTTGAAGACATGTTAATTATAGTAATAATTTCCAACTCATTTGCTAGTCATTGCCTATTTTCTTGCAGGGCAAAAGTGGAAATAAGATCTTGTCCAAACCACTCCTCATTGAACAATAATGCCTTAAGTCAAATCTCTATCTGGATTTTTTTTTCCTCCACTAAATTTTGCCAGAAACCGTTGTTTTTCCAAGGTCTGTGCAAGTAGCTGCATAATGCAAACACTAATATACTAGATCATTTCACACGTTAGCAATACGGGAAGCATTTAGCCATCAGAGGAAGAAAAAAAAACTATTAGAACACTTCATTTACTGAAAGCTAAATAAAGTGTTATTCTGTGCAAGTTTGCAGTTACAGTGTTTTTCCTTCAAGCTTGTGAACAAGTCTTTAGGCTGCACTGCTTATTTGATCATTGTAACCGTCAGTAGCTTAACTGTAGAAACTCCAACAAGAACTCCCTGTGTTGGGGCTTGATGCTGCAAGGAACAGAGTACCACCTGGAAAGTGTTTTATGTCCACAGTTTCTGGCAAAGACAGTTCCAACTGGCCTAGGCCTTTGGCCAGGATTTATCAGGAGACATATAGGTATCTTTTTAAAAGGAGCCAGAGATAGTTATGGGTGAACGTAATTGGTAAATGTACAGTGCTGCCCTTTTGCACATGCAAATTTGCTATATATAAATACAGACTTGTTTGCATATTCATGATTTTATGGACTCAGTCTTGGTACCTGCTTGGATTTAGCCTTCAGCATTATCAGTTTGTCTGATTGAATCACATATTTTGACTAGATGCAACCAGGAGGTCTGAATTATGGTTCAGTTTGGTGGTGTATTTAATGACGCACACTCATTGAAGCTTGTTTGGATGCTACTCAGTTGTGCAATGCACAAAGGAGTAATCCCCTTCTCCCAACTGATCTACAGGAAAGGAAAATAAGCATGTGTCATCAGGCATTCCCTCCCTTTGCTGTATGTGACTGCAAATGAAAAGTCTAGCTATGTATTTCCTGTGGCCACCCTTTTTGCACAATTGCTGTCTCAAGCTGCAGAACAGCTGACCGGCAGTGCTAGCTGCTGGTGCACAGCAATTTACTTGAAAAGTTGAATGCAGTAAAGTATCAGCTATTGAGTCATTTTGTTCTTATTTTATGCTTGCTTTGTTTCCCACACTCTCTGGAGTGGGAACATTCATGTTGATGGCATGGTAGCCAGCTAGTCATTACACGGTATTTAAAGCCTTACTGCCAAAGGTGACCACATTGCGAGCTATTCTAATGGTGGCAAGCCTGTTGCTGGAAGCTGGAGAGAATCCTCCTTCAGCTAAGGTGATGCTACAGTGCTTTCGCATTGGCTGCTTGGCTAATTTCAGTTTGAGAAAGGTAGAGTGCTTGTGCTTATTAAACACGACTGAACATCAGTGGAGGGAGAGGAGCCACGGCTTTGCAATGCCATCAGCAGGAGCCCACTGCAGCCGTGACTTTGACACTCTGCAGGCCTTGCACTTAGCAGAGTACAGCGTTTATTTAGGCACTCTCTCAAACAAAAGGGAAATGCTCAGTGAAGCAGATCGTATATTGCACATTTCAGTGACAGCTCATTCATCACAGACCTAGTAACTGAGCAAACGGTACAACTTTCTTCAGAAATGGAGGTTATTTTAGTAATTTTAAAAAATAGTTTATTTCCAGTAATGCATAAATGAATCCCGAACATTTTAGAGTTTTGTTGTGGAGAAGCATCCAGAAGTCTCATTACTTTCCTGAATATTTTTTTTTTAATTAAAAGCACAATGCACATTGAATAAAGAAATCTCTAACACTTCCTAGTTCAGCTGTGTCAGTTGTTTTTCAAATACAGTAATCTTTGCTGATTTAGAAGTTTCTACTTCTTGATCATGAGGAAGGGCTACAGAGGGCTTTAGAAACAGTTACTGAAAGTCAGCATTAACTTTTATCTAGAATTTTAGAAGAGAATTATAACCATTTGTTATTTGAATGGTGGGTTAGAGTTATTGTTTGTGAGCAGGAGGACAAACATACATGAAAGACAAGTCTTAAAAGGATAATCTCTTGTCTCAAGTAAAAATTATTGTGAATTCTCTGATTTTTATAAAGTTTATATGTTTTCATAAAATTGTAAATTGTACCGTAACAAATTTCATGCCTTTTCAAGTATTATTTTGTTTGATTTCTTTCTGTCTGGCTATCAATTCATTTTTGGAACCTGAAAGCTGGGAGGGAATCCAGATCTTCCTTTTCCATATCTTTAAAAGTGAGTTAACGTTAGTACAGAGCTGGACCACAGTGGCTGCAGGGTGAAGATTGCTTTTGCTGAACTGTAGACCAGAGCTGCGCAGACCCAACTTCTGTGGCTGGTATTAGCGACATTTGCTCAGGCACAGACCACTGTGCAAAGTGACACCTCTGCCTCTGAGGGCAGATCAGGGCCAAGGTGGTAGAGATATTTTTTGAAGAGTGGAAGGAGGATGTGTTTGTGCGCAGGTGGCCAGTGCCCACCGTCTCCATTGCTATACGGCCGCACAGGGGAATGAACATAAATGAACTAGCTAGTTTCTGTCAGACCAGTTCCAAAAACCTTTTATTTCAAATTTTGGTCATATATGTATATAGGAGGGGGGAGATTATGAAGATTGTCCAGCATAACTCCATGCGAATATATGTGTGGATCTGATCCAAGGCATATATATGAATACACCCCTTTCTTTCTTACCAGGAAATAGTTTTCAGTGTTTTCTTTGATTGAAATTAACGCATGTTAAATCCCATTATAAGTGAGTAGTCATTTGGATTCCCAAGGCAGTGTGCTGTCAATGGCTTTATAGTGTTGTCCCTTGAGAACCCCAAATGGGGCATGTGTTGCCTGATTTCTCCAAAGAAAAGAGATGCAAGCATGGACAGAGCATTAAATGCATCTTTTTTTTTTTTCTGTGTAAATAAGATGAGTTCTTTATTTTACCTCGATATAGAGTATTTCATGGCTGTCTTGGAAAACCGTGGTCTGTGTAGACGATAAAACTGTAATCACATAAGTTCCCACCTGTAGTAAAATTCTGGCACAGCTGTGCCAAGCTGTGCAATTTGACAAGGGACTGACTTCAGTTTGTTGCATAGCTAAAAAAAGAAACCAGGTGAAACAACTGAATGCTGACATTTGAGTAGGAGTAATAAATCAAACTTGTAGGTGGGGAAAAGGAATGTTCCCATCTTCAGAAGGAAGCCTGCTTTTTTCTATGTGAATATGAAATGCATTTGCAAAGGGTTGCTCATTGACACCCCATATCACTACATATGAAATGCAAGACTAAACAAAAAGTATATAATAACAGTCTGTTAGACAAGCTCGGTAGTTTACCAATGTCATAAATACCAAAATCATTAGAAGCACAACTTGGAAATATTTAAAAGAATAATAATCTTTTTATCTGTTGTGCCAATAGTCTCAACACTTGTATTCCTGTCACAGCTATCCTGTAATATCTGTTTGTCAGTAAGAGCTTCCATTGAAAATGGAATTTATCAGTAGTCTCAAAAGTAATTGTTAACTGGGAGATATCCGTAGATCAACATTCATTTGATCTGTGTTTGTTTCTGGCATGGTAGGAATCGTGGTCAGTGTGGCGAGATCTTGTTTCTGGAGGAAACTTGCACAGGTTAGGTTGAGGAATGAGGGGCAAAAAGCTGTAGTAATTTCGAAATGGCTAACATAGCACAAGCTTTTCAGAGGGGCTAATATGGGAATGTACTTTGTATAACACAAATGATTTGTTGCTTTAGGAAGACTTTGTTCATCAGGATTCTGTTTGTGTCCCACTCTACCTATGACATCTTTGTTCAGTTTTTTATTATTGGGCTAAGGATTACTGTGAAATTTATTTGTTGCTGCTAATTTATTGGACTCACATGAGCAGTCCTGTGCTAGCTGACCCAATGCAGTTCAGCTGCTGGCTCACAGGAGGATTTTCAGCTCACTGCTTCTCTCGTGAAAGACTCGTTGCCACTGAATCTGTATGATGGAAGACAACAGAGATGGAAATATACCTCCTACCCTGCCTGGAAAGATTGGTCCCTTTCAGTTATGACATTTCAAGGACTGAAATCAATCATGGTAATATTAAGTCATGGTTATTTTTGCTCAGAGATGAATGTATGTAAGACTTCAGTGCATAGATGGACTCTATATATATAAACTTGAGGAAGAGTCAAGTGACAAATGGGTTTAAAGATTACTTGAAAGTATATCTGAGTGCCACTGGCTAGAATTGCAATCTGATATTACATCCACCTGGTGCTCCGAGGGACTCCTGAAATTAAAATTTAGGCTATTTCCCTCCATGTTTCAGTGGTGTGTGCACTGCAGTTCATAGACTGATGACAGTATATAACGTGATATTTTAAAATGAGTTTTAATGAGTTATGTGGGTCTTATGTGGATTATAAAACTCTTTATCTTTACAGAAATGATAGAAAAAGGAAATGATACAGAAAGGCTAAGGGAAAAGACATGGTCTCCCAGAAAAAAAATTAATATTAGCAATATTTGCAATATGATAATACTCTTCTTTGATAAGTAAGAGATTAGATGCTATAGCATTGCAACTGTAGTGCAAGTGGTTTCAATGGCACTCATTATTTGACGCTAGTGAGTGTAGATCCTCTGAGTTAGACTGCTTCACCAGATTTTCGCCTAGGAGAAGATCGGGTAAATCTGCTCACAGGGCTCCCTAAACCTCTTTTGGGTCCTGGTTCTGAACCTGGTCTAGATCTGACAGAGACCTGGAATTTGTTAATGTGTGCAGAAAGCCATAACAAAAGATGGTGATTGATGTCTTCTGTTCCATAACAAGATCTTCCTCTAAGCGTTTTAAAAAATCGCATTATACTGCACCTTCTTCAAAACCTATTAAAAGAACACTGTAATTTGGTAATGCCTGAGTTAACTTAATGCACAGGTGACACAGGTAGAAATAATTGACATTAAAGATGCTTAATGGTTTATAATAGTCTATCTTCACTTGCTTATAATGTTGTCAAATTTTTAGTAATTTCAGTTAATATTTTCTATCTGGGATATCTGCTTCAGCCTAAATTGTTCTGGGAAATGTTCAGCAGGAATGGTGCAGCTGTTTCTAAGAAAGCATCATGAAGGGTTAGTTTACTTATGTTTAAAGATACGTAGCTAATGTATTGAAAAATTCTAGTAGCTTCATGCTTTTAGGGGGTGAAGGGCAGTCAGAATTTGGTGGTCATTAATATATTTTTTTATTCTGGTGAGTTTTGTTCAAATTAGAAGACTCTAAAAGTCTCACATATGTACCTATTCTGTTGAGATTTGATAGAATTTGATAGCTTCATCATCTGAAGGATCCATTCACATTAAGCATACTCCAGCCTCACAATTCTCCATTCTGCTAACCAGGCTGTATATCTGCGTCATAGCCATAATTCGTATTCAAGTTCAGGGCTGTGAGGGGCAATCAGGATTTTACACTAGTTTTTCTTCTTCCTTAGCTGCTCAGATTCACTGTAATGCAAGTCACAAAAAATAAAAGCAGAGATTTTGCTCTGAATGGAAAAAAAAAAGTTATGTCCCAGTTAAAGACCTATGTCATTGTACCAGTCGTAGAGCAGATTTTGTGTTGTTGTGTCCTAACTTGACTGGGCATATTTATTAACATAGTTGCTGCATGTGAAGCTGAATTCCCGCCTGGATTACACTTAATTACTGCTGAAATTTACATATAAAACCCACCTGTGCACGTAGGTTTTCCACACAGTTATTTGCATGCACAAGTATGTGTTGCTTAATGGTATTTGGACTCATTGTAGCCCTTGAGCAACCATGTTAAAGGTACACAACTGAAGTTTGTGGTAATTCTACCATCTGGAAGTCTGAATTCATAGGTAAGAGCATGCCTGGAGTGTTGAAAGATAAACCTTTTCTCTGAGGCTTAAATAGTATGTAGAGAGCAGTCTGGCAATGCTACAAGCTTTCTGACACAAGTCCTCTCCAAGTCACATCGAAGCCTGGGAACTGGGAACATGTTTTACTAGTTAGCTACTACTGATTTCTGTGTATTTTCCAACCCACAATGCAATTTTCATTTTAATTGGAGAAGGAATAGTGGAAAGTTTCATAGTGAGATAGTTTTTTCTTGACATGCACATGAGGATAAAAGACAAATAGAAAGCTGCAAATGTTCTAAAGTCACTAATTAATTATCCTGGTTTTTATAACTTCTCTGCGGATTGCTGTTCAGCGAGCTTCATGTAACAGAACTCCTCATAATGCTGTTAGCTCCATCATGGCAGAAGAATTTTCTCCTTTGAGAAAAGTACTAAGTGTATTCTAAATTTCAGCTGAATACACAACTCTAACAAAAAAAGGAAAAAAATCCTTTTGTTTTCTTTTTTTAATGGCCAGCCATTAGTGATTCTGAAAATAGAATGCATTTCGAAAGTAGTTTAAAGGCTGCTTTCATCAATCTTTATTATTTATCGGTTGACTCGGATGACAGATCTGAGCTACTTTATAGTTGGAGGTGTGGCTGATGGCTTGTGTGCCCTTTGTGACCTTGTCAAGGGCAAACGTAGTTTAAAGTTGTTTATAAACTATAAATTTCATGGTAAAGAATGATGTGAAAATAAATCCAGTGTACTTAAATGATTAAAAGTACATTGTGTAAACAGGATACTGCAGTAGGGAAGTTTCTAAAGAGTGTGATTCTTCTCCTTGGACTATTCTAAATGGACACGTAAATCACTAAAAAATCATTAAAAAATATTTCTGTCACTGCACTTCATGAGGATGGTGATAATTTTGTGGGTATTAGCTGCAGGTAGCAATCAAACTGCTATGAGATGATGATGTTTACGGTTTTAAAGAAATTAAGTAAAGGCAAGTTCCATTAATATTTCAAGAAAACCATTCACAATGATTGGAAGAGTCTGCTCTCTTCCTGACCTCCTGACATTTTAGAGGCATATGGCTTCACTTTAGTAAGACCAGGCTATGATAGCTAGGACACTCAAGTTCAGATTGCATACCTATGGCTGTTAGATGTTTACCCTTTAATTTTATATATGCAAACTCTGGACAAGCTTATTCCTTCTACAATACTGGACATACATCTCTACGACTTATACATATTGTATTTGAATGTAATCAGTGTCTAAAGGGTATGTTACTGATAGCTACATCGTGCATAAATTAAACAAGGCAGGACAATGAATAAAGAAAAAAGAAACAGGATTAGAGTATTTGGGAAAATGATCTGAATTTTTTTTTGACTCAAAGACTAGCCATCTCAAACCTTGCAGCTCTAAGAGAAACAAGCTGTACACAATAATAAATGGACTTGCCATGGTACGTGGATTAATCTACTAGTTTGTTCATGGTTCACAAGAGTATACAAAATACTGTGAAGATACTAGAAAGTTTTGATCCTAGAGAGATTAAACACGATTGCAAAATGGTACAAAACTATGCAGCTTTGACATTTCATAACTACCATGATAAAGTGGTGAAAAAAATTGTGTATTTGGTGGTGTGATAAAATAGAAACAAACTATTACCTACTTACACCAGTTTTATAAGCTCACCTTTTACCTTAATATAATAGGGAATTTGCTTTGCTTCCTGCATGAGGTTTTCAGTCCTCCCCTTGCCTATGACTTTTTAAGATTGTTGAGGAGGGCACACAGCAAACTCACTACCCTGGACTTTAGAAGAGTGGACTTTGGCCTCTTCAGGGACCTGCTTGGAAGAGTCCCATGGGATAAAGCCCTGGAGGGAAGAGGGGCCCAAGAAAGCTGGCTAATATTCAAAGATCACTTCCCCCAGGCTCAGGGGCGATGCATCCCAACAAAGAGGAAGGCAGGCAAAAAGTGCCAGGAGGATTGTATGGATGAACAAGGAACTCCTGAGCAAACTCAAACAAAAGAAGGAAGCATACAGAGTGTGGAAGCAAGGACAGGTAGCCTGGGGACAATACAGAGACGCTGTCCGTGAAGCCAGAGATCAGGTTAG
>WKFP01015393.1:2985543-3045483 GCA_011057875.1 Pterocles orientalis
CATTTCATAACTACCATGATAAAGTGGTGAAAAAAATTGTGTATTTGGTGGTGTGATAAAATAGAAACAAACTATTACCTACTTACACCAGTTTTATAAGCTCACCTTTTACCTTAATATAATAGGGAATTTGCTTTGCTTCCTGCATGAGGTTTTCAGTCCTCCCCTTGCCTATGACTTTTTAAGATTGTTGAGGAGGGCACACAGCAAACTCACTACCCTGGACTTTAGAAGAGTGGACTTTGGCCTCTTCAGGGACCTGCTTGGAAGAGTCCCATGGGATAAAGCCCTGGAGGGAAGAGGGGCCCAAGAAAGCTGGCTAATATTCAAAGATCACTTCCCCCAGGCTCAGGGGCGATGCATCCCAACAAAGAGGAAGGCAGGCAAAAAGTGCCAGGAGGATTGTATGGATGAACAAGGAACTCCTGAGCAAACTCAAACAAAAGAAGGAAGCATACAGAGTGTGGAAGCAAGGACAGGTAGCCTGGGGACAATACAGAGACGCTGTCCGTGAAGCCAGAGATCAGGTTAGGAAAGCTAAAGCCCTAACAGAATTAAATTTGGCCAAGGACGTTAAGGGTAACAGAGGAAGAACTTCTATAGGTACATCAGTGATAAAAGGAGGACTAGGGAAAATGTGGGCCCTCTCCGGAAGAAAGCAGGAGACCTAGTGACCCAGGATATAGAGAAGGCTGAGGTACTTAATGAGTTCTTTACCTCAGTCTTCACTGGCAAGAGCTCAAGCCACACTGCCCAAGTTGCAGAAGGCAAAGGCAGTGATTGGGAGAAGCAAGAACTGCCAACTGTAGAAGATCAGGTCTGAGACCATCTAAAGAACCTGAAGGTGCACAAGTCCATAGGACCTGATGAGATACATCCGCGGGTCCTAAAGGAACTGGCAGATGAAGTTGCCAAGCCACTATCCATCATATTCGAGAAGTCGTGGCACTCTGGTGAAGTTCCTGCAGACTGGAAAAGGGGAAACATAACCCCCATTTTTAAAAAAGGAAATAAAGAAGACCCGGGAAACTACAGACCGGTCAGTCTCACCTCTGTGCCTGGCAAGATCATGGAGCAAATCCTCCTGGAATCTATGCTAAGGCATGTGGAAAACAAGCCGGTGATTGATGACAACCAACATGGCTTTACCAAGGGAAAATCATGCCTGACGAATTTGGTGGCCTTCTATGACAGGGCCACAGTGCTAATGGATAGAGGAAGAGCAGCTGACATCATCTACCTGGACTTGTGCAAAGCCTTTGACACAGTCCCACATAACATTCTTGTCTCTAAGTTGGAGGGACATGGATTTGACAGAAGGACCACTCACTGGATAAGGAACTGGCTAGATGGCCGCACTCAAAGAGTGGTGGTCAATGGCTCAATGTCCAAGGGGAGACCAGTGACAAGTGGTATTCCACAGGGGTTGGTACTGGGACCAGTGTTGTTTAACATCTTTGTCGGAGACATGGACAGTGGGATTGAGTGCACCCTCAGCAAGTTTGCTGATGTCACCAAGCTGCAGGGTGTGGTGGACACGCTGGAGGGAAGGGATGCCATCCGGAGGGACCTTGAGGCTGGAGAAGTGGGCCCATGCAAACCTCATGAAATGTAACAAGGCCAAGTGCAAGGTCCTGCACATGGGTCGAGGCAATCCCAAGCACAAAGGCTGGGCAGAGAATGGATAGAGAGCAGCTCTGAGGAGAAGGACTTGGGGTTATTGGTGGATGAGAAGCTCAACATGAGCCGGCAATGTGTGAACTGTGTCCTGGGCTGCATGAAAAGAAGCATTAGCAGCAGGTTGAAGGAGGTGATTCTTCCCCTCTACTCTCCTCTCATGAGACCCCACCTGCAGTGCTGGAGCACCTTCCCTGTGAGGACAGGCTGAAAGAGTTGGGGTTGTTCAGCCTGGAGAAGAGAAGTCTCCAAGGGGACTTAATAGCAGCCTTCCAGTACCTGAAGGGGGCCAACAGGAGAGATGGGGAGGCACTCTTTATCAGGGTGTGTAGTGATAGTACAAGGAGTAATGGGTATAAGCTAAAAGAGGGTAAATTTAGACTAGACATTAGGAAGAAATTTTTCACTGTGAGGGTGGTGAGACACTGGAACAGGTTGCCCAGGGAAGCTGTGGATGCCCCATCCCTGGAGGTGTTCAAGGCCAGACTGGATGAGGCTTTGAGCAACCTGGTCTAGTGGAGGGTGTCCACTCCATCATGACTCAGGATCCAAAGTGAAAAATACAAAAATTTCCGAGGAAAAACATTGTATCAAAATATCAATTTTAGCATAATCAGATGGGGTTGGAGTTGGTTTGGGGTTTTTTTTGTTTTAATTTCCGAGGAAAGCATCTCTCAATGTTTCATTCAGCTCTTGTAGGCAGCTGAAAAACTTTTTCCTTTGTGGATAGTCAAAGAGCTATTGTTGTGATTTTTCCCATGAAAACGGAAGTCACCAGTTTCTACAGAAAATGTATGCCAGCTTAGCTAAAGACCTTTCTTTGTAAGCGTAATTTTTGAGCAGAATGTCCCTGCTGGTTTTTAAACATGATTAACTTTATCTGCAAAATTGAAAGCCAATATGCAATAAAGAAAAGATGAGGCAAAGCACAGTGACAACCTCACAGGGTAATTGGACTTAACACAAAAGGAATCATCAAAAAACAGGAAGAAAAACTTTCCTTTTGTGCAGAGTAGCTTTATTTAGGTCTTACCAGCTTTGCTTATTAGTGTGTCAGAACCCAAATTGTCTTCAGTAAGGCAATAACAACAATTAGGAAGACAAAGGGCGAGCAATATGTGGATTCTGTCACTCGAATTCAGTACAATTCCACATGAAGGGAGTGGAAAGGAGTGACAAGAGATGGAGGAAATATATAGAAAATTATAAAGTAAGAGGTCACACAATGCTAATTTCTTTGTAGGAAGATTGGAGAAAAAAAATCTGGTTCCCTGTGCTTCATTTAAAAATTAACATTTTAGTATAAAAGTGTTCATACTCTAGGTCTTAGCTGGCTGCTATGCATAGTTTGAAGTCAAGCTGCTTCTATACTTAGCATGCTCTTATGTAGCTTATGTGGCAGTTCAGCGTTTAGGTTAGGTGTTTAGTTCAATTTATGAACTAAAAATTAGGGTAGACAACCACAGACAGGCCCATTCCAAAAACCACACTTCAGACCAAATTTAAATTTAAAGAAAAGTTTTCTGACTGTCTCAGCTTACTATTTTGAACTACTTTCAGCCAAACCAGAACTATATGATCAAGCACTACAGCCTTTTATGATCTCTGGTGGCCTTCAGTGTAAGTATCTACGCTAGCATTTTTGCAGCTTGGTCATTTTTTGAAGACAAGTTATGATTTTGCTTTTCATTCCAAATACTATTACAGTCCAAAAGCGATCCATTGACTGTAGCAGATGCTACATCCCATTCACTGTGAATGAGGACATTGGAATCTGTGTCTGACTGAGCAGTAACGTCTTTGCGGGTATCTGACAGATATTACCTTGACCAAGTAAAATTATTTCATCAGGCTCATAGATACCACGCTTCTGAACTTTAAGGAGCAAGAGTAAATATTGTGGAAAACCCACAAAAGGATATAATTGATGTAGCTCAACTGATCCAAACCATATTTTTACAAACACGTATTCCAAGAACCACCCACACAGACACTGATCTGAGCAGACTAAGCAGCATTAAATGGTAATGCTTTTTCCTTTAGTATTTTTTGATGGTTAACAGAGCTGCCAATCTATTAAAGAACAGTTCTTTTATATCCACTCTGGAATTGCCAAATATTTCTATAAATTGATGAGTGAATTATATTTTTTTGCTTTAAGTAAACATTGCAAATCTTCCTAGATAGCTGTTGGTGTAGTTTTCCCTTATTCCAGTCCTATTTAATAGCTACTTGCCTAAATGTTTGTTGGCTTTGGTCATAAGAGGAATATGTATAAAAACGACTCTGGGTGTGTTATCAAGATATGCAGGATCTATTCTTTATTTGCCTGTAACTGTGGTAAAATAATGCTGCTACTAGGAAGGCAAGTAGTAATGTAACTGCTGAAAAATTTAGAAGTGCTTTATATACGGTATATACGTGCTTCTCAGAGAGGCAGGCTAATTTTGCAGGCAATGTACCTTTGGCATAGATTTTAAGTGGCTTTACTGAGATGAAACGCAAACCTATAGTTGAGTCAATACTCTTCTGAATGGTGACTGCTCCAACTATAATTAAGCTCAGTCTATTTCAGCTAAGATGTGTTTAACATAACCTGGAGTGGTCTATGTGGCAGACATTTTATTACTATAGAGCAGTATATCTGGTGTAGAATTCCATGAGGAATTTGAACAGCCTCTGGCACACTGATTTTTCAATAATATTTCTGTCAGTTTGAGAAGGTGGGCCCCATCTTGGCAGATGTAGAGAAAGGTTGGACAAACTCCAGAGTGGGTTCTTTGTTTTGCTTTGTTGCTCTTCAATTAAAAAAAAAAATCAGACAAGATGCATAGACATTTCCTGAAGATGAATGCATTGAATCATTTGAAATTCTCAGATTTCTAATTGTCTGGCAATAGTAGAATTGATGTGCAATACAGTGGAACCAATCCTCCAACAAAACCCTTAATTGTCCTGTTGAAGATAATTAAGAATATCTCTCGTCATTCACAAGGGTAAGCAAATAGAATATTCATTATTTTATCTGAACAACATGGTATTTTACATTGGGAGCTTAGAATACTGCAGTGACTACACTGGATTAGGGTTAAATCCTTAATGGAAGTCTGAGAGTACTTTGCACAGCATATTTCGTTGTAATGACTTGTTCCATGTATATTCAGATCAACAGACTCATATGAAGTTCAGTGGGCTGTGGCTGGAGCTGAAGTTTTCTCTCAATCTAAATTTCCAAATACTCTTGAATTTGAAGATAAGGATAAAGTGTGCTTTTGATTCTGTCCTGCTCTTTGTATTCTTTACCAGTTATGAATCTATGTTGTACTTTTTACTTGGCTACGTAGTACTTAAAAGAAGAAAACTTCTGGAGCCAGTACGACCTCAATCTTTGCTCCATTAGTATTACTCAGTAAATTAACTCAAATACACTCAATTTATGTTTTTTATAGCAACAGCTCTTCTCCAGGCTTAATTCCTTCAGCCTCTCCTCACAGGGCAAGTGCTCCAGCCCCATCCATTGCAGTGGCCTCCACTGAGCTTGTTCCAGTTTATCAATATGTTTCCTGCACTGGGGGCCCCACAACTGTGTGCAATGATGTGATGTAATGACACTTACCAATTCCTCACTCCTCCCTTTGCTCATCTGCCAGAGCAATTTCAACCATTGTCTCATGTGTCCCTGTGACAGCTACCAGAGTGGCTCTGACTAGAACCAGGATGCTATGGTCATATGTATGGAGCCAAACACAATCTATTTTTGTGACAGGTAAAAACTGGCAACTCTAATTTTCCACAAGAAGCCTTATGTTAGGAGTTGCACAGTGGTACAAATTCCAAGAGCTCTGTGATGTAAGTGGCGTCTGTCTAAACATTCCAGCATTTTTGGGGGGTTTCTTATACTAAATATTAAAAAAATGTGCCGATTCTGCTTATTTTGTAGAAGAGACATTTTCCTCTGAACTTTCTCATTATAATTGTTTTCACTTAAAAATAAAGAGGTAGAAGAGGATTAGAATGTCCACTCCAAGCAGACCTCTGGTAGGTTTTGACCTTTAACCATAATAAACAGGAAAAATGTTAGTTTTAAATAAAAATGCTTAGAATATTAGTGTAAAAAGTACATTAAGTCCGCCAGGTATTTTAAAAATATGGCAAAATAGCTGAGGTCATAATAAAAACTAGTTGTTACCATATGTAAAATGATTCTATAACAATCTTAATATGTGTGTCTGCATATTACCATTGTTTCAGCTTCACTGTATGGAAATATCTACTTGTGATTGTAATTACGGGTAATTACGAGTAGGTCTCCTTTGGGTGCTATGCGACAGGGTGTCTTGACAGCTTCAAAATCAGCCTAATATGTGAGCAAAATTATCAAAAATTCCTGAGGCCATACAGGTAGCAGAAAGGCTATGCTGAAACTGGAATTACAGTGTAGGAAAATTTCAATGAAGATGAAATTTAAATGAAACTGAGTTATATCAGTAGCACGAATAAAACAGCTGGAAGGATGGAGGGACCTTGGAGAATGACTCTTTAATTCTGAGCTAGATTTTGCATAATAAAGACTTAGTTTTATAAATAAACCAGAGCTGGTTACTAAAGACAATATAGGTTATAGAGAGAAGTAGAGGCAATTATTCCTTACAGTAGTCAGTGGTACTGTTAATACCAAGTGATCAGTGAATGGCTCAGTCTTGCAAAATCATTAAAATAAATTCAGACCTATAGGAGTTCCTAAAAAAAACCAAACAAACAAAACCCCGCTCCTCCTCCCAACCCCTCTGAAACAGGGGAAAAAAACAAAACAAAACAAAACAAAAAAAACCAAAACCCACAGTATTTTCTTTTAATTTCACTGCTTTTTGAGACTTTGGAAGATGTTGTTGCTCTTTTGTCCGTGAGCATAGAGCCTTCCTCCCTTGTGAAATTCCCATGTAGTGTCCCAGTTACATTTAAATAAATATAAAATATTTGAGGTGCATTAAAAAAAAAAATCAAGAATTAACAGTATCAGTAGAGCACCAGTTTTCTGTTACTTTTCAAGCTATTGCTGATTAGGGGCAAGCATTCTGCAGAATTTCATAACCTACATCTTTGAAAAATACTGATGTTTTTTGGTGTCATACTGTAATGAGGCTTGGAGCTTCACAGAGTTTTAAGTACTGATGTCAATCAGTTGTCATCTCTTTGTGGTAGCTACTTTATGTCAAGGGGCTACGTCTTTCTGGTTTGTGTTTTAAATTGGTAGTATTATTAATATAATTTCATGATTTGGTGGGATTAAATCACAGATACTCTTTTAGTAAAAAATTTTTCTTATTTTAGTAAACTATTTTTTCTCATTTAGGTAGCAGTAAGCAAAATTATGCATAACAGAAAAGGCAAAGGCGGAAGCAAAACTACAAATATATTTTTTAATGCTAGATCTATATTACATATTTTCTATGGCATATGAGTCAAACCATTTAGGAAAAAACTGTCTTTGGGCAGTCTTTGGGTATGTTTTGAATATTTAATTATTCATTTATTGTCTACATTTTGATTGGCACTCCTATTTTATTGTTCATATTCAATATTAATAAACTGTCTTGGATTAAATATTCAGTAGTCAGTAATATTTGTATACACTATACAATAATATGCTTATTCATTTTCGATAGTATTTGTATAGTTTTATGGCCTATGCTAAGTAAATTAAAATCTCTCACACTTCTGTGTAATGAATACAAGGATAATACTGTGTGTTGTTGGGGTTAAATTAAGATGTCAGGCTTCCTGAAAATGAAACTTCCCAGACAATGAAACAGTTCCCAAGGGAATAATCTCATACTTTATCCTTTGTATTAAAAAAAACAAAAACAAAACAAAACAAAACCAAAAAAAAAAAAACCAAGCAGCAGCAAAAATAAAAAATTAAAAACAATTTTGCTGGATTTGAAAATGGTTTAATATTGGCAGCCTTCACAGGATTTTCAGTGGGACAATGAAAAGCTTCCCATGGGACTATAAAATAAGGCTCTGTCATCCCAGTGCACACTTTCTATCTGCCTTCAAGTCTTCACTGGATGCCCTCAGATGAAATAATTACAGACTCTCTGCTGTGGGCTGGCCTCAGAAAGACTTTTCTAATGTGATGTGCCAGAATCTAAGGACAGCGTAAAAACATTATTTCTTCTCCCATTACTGTGATCGCAGGCCAATCAGTCACTCAAATATCCCCACAACGTGTCCTGCATGCCAGGCAAAGCTTTTGAAACCTACGTTCTAATTGTTCTCTGCTTGTGTCTTCCACTGAAAATGAACCCATGTCTCTGGATACCATTTACAGCCCAGTGCAGCGGACACAAGGCTTGTATTAGTGGTCTAAAGCCTTTGGAAAATGTATCACAAAATACATAGGAAGTTGTTATTTTCTAGAGTTACTAAATATTCTTGCATCATCCTCTTGTTCCATGGAAATTTCCAACTAAAAAAGTCAGTTTTGTAGCTCTATGAGTAGAAGCTCTTTAACTTTGAAATTCTTGTATTTCTTAAAAAAAAAAAAAAATCATTCGGATATACCAAGAAAATCTGAGGATGAACTGTATTAATTTAATATAGCTTTAAGTGTGTGAAGCTCAGAATTGTTCTGAGCCCTGCTTTTACTGTGTGTATATATACACTGGATAGTAGTAACTTTGTAAAATTTTATACACCTGTAAAGCCAGATTATATTCTTACATTGCTTTACTAAGTAAGGTCTGTGGTGCAAAGCCTGGAGAAGGAGAAGCTTTCTGTGGTTACCTTTTTGTGAACCTTGGGGAGCCTGCAACTCTGTTAAGAGATCCCCATTGACAGAAACTCTTTACGGAGGATAAAGCTTGCCTTTATTTACTTGTAAATAAGCAGAAATGACAGTAAAGGTCAGACCCTGTTGAATTTTGATAGGTAGCAGCTTGACATTTTAGTCAGATGCTGTTAAAATGTAAGTTTGCAGATAAGATGCAGTTGCTGCTGAATAATGTAAGAGCAAGAGAACAGTCCTAAACATGCTAAGTTTCTCTCATTTCACCCCCTCTCCCCACACTCCAGTTACTCTTTCTTTTGCTGGAAGGACTCTGTGCTATAGTCAAGAGAGTTTGCGTGTTTACCCAGGAGCCCAGCACTACATGTAGTTTTTCAAGCCTTCTAGGTGGAGCGTTAAACTTCTGTTATTTAAATTCTGTGGGGGGAAAAAATCCCCAATTAATCAGGCATGACCTGTTTTGTTGCTCTGAACAGCCGCAAAGGAACTGTACTAGAAAGCTAAAATCATTGAAAAGACCTGCTTTGTACTAATTCAGTGCAATAAGACAAACTTTACTAGCAAGGCTAGAGTGGCAGAATCTCTAAAACTGACAGATGACAAACTGATGGGTCAGATCCTATGTTCATTATCAGGCAAAACTTGCCAATCAAATCAAAGGTGGATCTGTCCGAGTAGAAGATATTCAGGATTCTACCTGGTGTTTTAAAAAGTGCCAATCTACACTATACATGCATTTAGTATTTAAAAAAAAAAAATTGGCTAAAACTAACGTGTTCGCATGTAGGATTTGGATTTAAATCAAATTTGGAATATGTCAGAATATAGGATTTTACGTTGGCCCATCGTTTATTTTTACAGTTCCCAAGGTACAGTTCAGATTTTCAGTGGCTGGAGAGGGAGAAGAAAGAAAATCAGTATTAAGGGTGATAAATAGCAAATGGTTATAATATTAGCAGTTACAGAGTTAGAATATTGCCACTTGTAAAAACATTTTAAAGTGGAAAACATTTTACATAATTAGAAAAATATGTTAAATACAGCTTTGAAGTGTATTGCTTTAAAATAATTTCAGTAGAAATCACCAACACCACTGGTGGGGTTTAGAAAAAAAGTATTCAAGCTTACAAATGTTTGAAAGATCTCTTAAATGGAAGTCGTACGCTCTGATTCCCAAAGAACATGACACTGATGCTTATCTTGTAACTTATGATGTAATTAATAATGTTGAAATACACTATAACTGTGTAGACAACTAGGATTCCATAAAAACTAGTAAGAAAAATGTCTATGCAAGTTCAAGTAGCCACATGATGCTTTTTGTTGTCTTGTCTATATGGAGTGTGTGAAATTAATAAGTTAGCTGAAAAAGACACTGTGGCTGCAGAAAAATCCTTGTAGCCATTGATAGAACAAAATTTCTAAAAGAAAATATTTTCTGATGTTGCCAAACTCCATCCAAATAGAGAGACGTTGTTTCACAAAATACATTACTGTTAGTTTATCTGCAATCTTCTGCTTGTGGTTTAAAGGGAGCGTGGTAAAGTAAGATAAAGTATATCACTGTGAGATTGAAATCTGTGAAATAAGATGAAAGAAGAAAATAAAATGTTAGGCTTAAACATTTCAACAGGTATTGTCTTATAGAATCATAGAATCGTTTAGGCTGGAAAAGACCCTATGAGTCCAACCAATGGCTGGTTAATCAGGCAGCACCTCACACAGACTAAGGCACCTGAAACAGCCATTGAGGTACTATTGGCAATAGCTGCAGCTTTAATCGCTGTGTGAAAGAGGAAGCCACCTCTGTTTTTTTCACTGCATAGGGAGGAATTAATACAGGAAATTAATGTAAATGGAAAAGGCTTTTAGAACCACTTTTCTTCTTTATTTTTTTTGTTCTCCCTTTCCAGTATCTGCTCTCAGGCACTAGTTAATATTTCAAGTGTTAAAAACCACAGTTCATTGCAACATTTGTCTCAAAGCTGACTAAGTTTGTTCAAGCGTGGGAGAAAAGATAGACTTTCTATGGGGCTATTTTTCCTTATCCTTTGCCAAGATTAAACTGTACAGCTGAGTTTAAATGATGATGAGTTTACTGCCTGGATTCTGGTCAGAAACGTTGAAGTAGTACAGTGCAATGCAAGTAACTTCTGCTGTAGAGAAAAAGCTGTGTCCTGCAATTTGCTGTGCACCGGATGGCATCCAGCTGAATTAATCAAGGTTGCATTCTAAGTAAGTCAAAAGGTCGTACAGGCTGCAACGGAGAAGGCTTTCAGCAGAGTATGGCTGCTGGAGAGAGGGAGGGAGGAATGAAGTAATCCTTTAAAGCAAACAGAGTTGGTCAAATAATGCCATGAAACTTCCAGTTCTCAACAATGGTCAGAGATCAAGCTGTGTTTGTATATGCAGGGTTGAAAGTTAACCGGGTAACTAAAGTCTTCCTTGATTGCCACAGGTTTACATTTTCTCTGTCACTGATGTTTGCCAAGTGGGATTTTGTGAGATTAGAAAGAATACAGCTGGGCAACCGGGTATATTATAGGGCTTACCCAAACAGAGCTAGGGAGGAGGAACACACTGATACGATACACATGGTGTGTTTAGACCTCTCTGAGAGGCCTGATGGATTGTGTAAAGGCTGAACACAGAAAAGTTTAAAGGGAACTCTGCAGCTGAAAGACCATGCTTCCCTCTTATTTCATATTTCAAAGTTGCAGCAGTACGTAAGAGTACTGCAATTGAAAGAAGATACAAAGGCATTTTTTCTTCTGTTTTCCTCAGTGTATTCTCTGTGCCCTTTGGCAGCCCTTTTCTGAAAGCTAGTTTCACTCTTTGCAGTCTTTAGTATTCACACCACTTGCTGAAAAGATCCTGATAATCAAAGAGCAGTGTAAATGACTTCTCTTAGTAAACAGTAGTAATAACAATAAGCAGCACATGATATCTAATTGCAATGGTTTTGTCTAATAATTTTCAAAGGAGTGAAAGATTATTTTTGCCTTATATAAATTCTTTCCTTTGGCACTTTGTTCTTTCCCTTTCTTTCAGCTAGGCAGAATTGGCTAATTTATCTCCATTCCTTATGCTTCTGCTACTTCTGCAAGCTCTGACAAGTATTTAACAAATATTTATTGATAAGATACACAATCTTGTTGCCATCTCATTTGGTTGTTGTGCTTCTTTGCTTGTTGTTTACAAGAAGAATTATTTATATTAATTTAAATATTGCTGAGATAGATATTATTTCTGACACTAATAAATGGTCTGGCAACAAACATAAAATTACTACTGAGATGCATAAATCTGTTTCTTATTCCAGCATGTTTGTGCATCTAGCACCCAGTACAAGGTGGCTCCAGTTGACCATTGTGAGGCAGGTATGCTCTTGTACTGCAGTTAAAAAGTAACAGTAAGGATTCATGCAAAGGTATGAACTTTGGTAATCAGTTCTTGCTCAGAAATTTCATGCTCAGCAGTCACAGAAAGTAAATACAATTTCTCAAGTCTAGCAGCGGGAATTGCTAACTGGTGCCTCAGTGTGGTTAGTGCGTGGCAAGATAGACTTTGAGACAGACTTCTGCTGAGGGGAGTTACTTTGCATGGATAATACTTTTATCAAGTATATTCTACACAAATACTGACTCTCCTGTTATCACAATACAAAGTTTTGCCTTGATGTGTTATGTACATCATGGGAATATGATACGTGTACTTTTTAAAGCATATCTTATAACCCTGCGTAAATTAAGCCCCCCTGAACATATCTTTATTTTAAATGCATTAAAGGCAGAGAAATAAAACAGAAGTCAACAACAGAAGTTCAAAATCTAAACTGAATTCCTGAAAAATTATTTTTTATTTCCAATGTTGTTTAATGTTCCTAAGAATCAAACTCCTTCATCTATACCCTTGCTGAACAGTACTGTACTTTCGACTCTCAGAGACTAACAATTGATGTAAGTATGAGTAGTAGGCTCTCAAAAGCATCTTTAAATTTATTATAATTCTTTTCATAGACTGATTGGTTTGTAGAATCATGAGAATCTGGTAACTGGAGAGCCATTATGATTTTTTTTCCTCAACCCGAAATAAACTCCCTTTACTTTTGCACTTCTTAGCTCCTGTGAAAATAAAAGCTTGAATAACACTATTTGGATAGTACAGCAAAGAATCATAACAGAGCTTGGAATCTGGTACAGGGGACTTCAGTTCTGTAGTGGTAACTGAACCGTGTAACAATATCACATAGAGTTTCATGCAACTTGTACATGAGTAATTTCTGCACTATAGGCTCTATTTCTGCATCATAGCTTCAAAGATGAGAATTTTTACCTTTGCATTTTATGTGAATCTGACTCTCAAGAATTTTGACACTTTACCTTAAATTTAAAATATTTTATTTACTCTTAAACATCTGCATTTCTGTTCTCAATTAAAGTCACACAGAACTGTGTCCAGCCAGGTGCTTAAATTTCTCTTATCCCTTGCCCTTCTGTACGAAATGGAGTGCAATCAGGACCTTGCAAGACTGGTATGAAAATTTCTGTCAGTTTTGGGTTTTGTATGCCGCTTCCCAAGGGCAAAAGACTTAGGCACATGTATCTTCTGTTTCATATGGTAAAGTCCTTAAGAAGAACGAACTATATTGTACTTGGTAACAAACCAGGAAAAAAATCAAGAGCTTCAGAACTGTAAGGTCGAAGTCCATCTATTGTAACATTCTATTTACTGGCCCTCGCACAATAGAAAGAGATAAGTACGTGATTAAGGCTTTTTAGAATTAATGTGATTTAAATGCTAATTATGTCTTTCATCCTAACAGTCTAATATATAGTCAGCAAAACAAAAGACTGTAAAAGCACTTAGTAAGTAAATATTTGTGTATAAAGGACTGAACAAAGATAATATTAAGGCTTAGTTACCACTGGCTGTTGCTTACTAATGAAAGTTAATAGGCTGGATTCAAAAACAGCTTTCAGAACACCTCAAAGTTACTTTGGGCACTGTCAAGAATTAAATAGTTTTTCTTTAGATATTCTTGCCTTAGTAGAAAAGGAGTATTAAGGTTTCAGTGCTGACACAGTTGGGCACCTTCTCTTATCCATTAGGCAGACTTTTATAAGGAACAGTTAAACAGTTGAGCTCTTGAGACCATTGAGAAGGCTGTCACCTTTTTCTGTAGTGTGTATTTTTAAACATGTGAGCAAAGGTAGCTTCAATTCTGTTGAGACCATATGAGTGACATCTTTACAGAGTTGTAGTCAAGTTAATCAGTTTATCACTCTGTGTTTGTGTACTGTTGAACAAATTTTTTACTATGGGTTTTCTTATGAGCTGTTCTCCCATGGGATCTTTTCCATGGGAATAAGTCAACTCATATCATTAATATGGGCCAAAGCTTTCAAATAAAAGTATTGACTCAATACTGACCATGTTGACTAAATTACTGAGATAAAAAAATACCCTCTGTGCCAACAGACTCCACTAGTGTTATTGTGATTATGACTTCAGTATTAGAATTATATACATGGAATTTTTTACTTTTATGATTTTAGTGTTAACACTCATGGAAAACATGTCTCGCTTCTCAAACTACTGATTACCCCTTTGTTCAAGGTGCTTCCTTGTGTGGTCAGGGAAGTTCTGTCTAAACATAGAGTTTCTCCATAGGTTCTTACAGTGGTCTCATTACATTTTCTAAAACTACTCAAGAGTGTTAAGTCTCTTCACTGTAATCTAGTTTACAAAATGATCCTGTAATCCCTTAGAATGTGAACCACTTCTTTTAATGTAAACCGTTTTATAAGGTGATAGAAACCTAACTGCACTACGTAAAGAAAGGTGGCTGGTTTCAGCTTTTTTTTTTTTTAATCCAGAAGCAAGTTTATAATAGATTTTATAGACTCTGGCTGATTAATAAATGATAACAGGCACATCAGTAAACAATTCATAGATTGTTTCGAGGAACTGCAAAATCACGGATGTGGGTTAGAAAATATTAACATAAATAATCCTATTGCCATTAATAAAAATATTTTTAGGAGTAAAGCTGCTCACTTAATGCTTTGCAGAAGTAAGTCCATGTGCCCAAGCTAGATCTCACTGATAGAACAGTCAAAGCAGGTTGTCCTGCAAGGATCAGACAGAGTATGTGGAAGAGCTGAAGTCCAGCGGCACAGAAACCTCTTGAGCGTCTCTCTGCTGCTTTCCCATTCCTCTTGAAGATCTGGTCTGCATCAATTCAGCTACTTTCAGGTTAATACATTATCATTTTGCATGGGTAGTAGAGAGTTGGGCCAAAATTTTGTCCATTCTTTGCCTGTCTGGGGCTAGTAAACAACACATCCAGGTTTTTGCAACTAGGCTCAATACTTGAGAAACTCATGGAGCAGGTTTATTTCTCCCACTGCTTTCCTCTGTGTGGTATAAAATGGAGTCTCACCATAGTGGACTGCCTGTTGTGACACTTTTGTCCTTACAGCCCATCAGTTCATTTTGTGTAGAGGTAATTAGTAGCAGGGGCGTTGTGCAGTATATTTGGTTACAGTTTATTCTGTGAAAAGTTCTATGTATTTGAGGTAACAAACTGCCCCTGCAACAGCAGTTGTTCCTAGTTTTTAGATTCAAAAAGAAAACCACCTGTAGAAGAAGTAATCCTGAGAAACTGTTTCAGATTTCTGTGTTGCTTTTGTACTTTGTGTAAAGACTTGGCTTCTTGGCCACATTCATGAAACACATTTTACAGACAGCAAAAGGAAGCTGAAGTTTTTGAGAGTGCTTGGTTCACCTGGAGGTGTTTTGTTCCCCTAGATAGTCCCAAGGCAAGTTTAAATCCCCTGCAGAGCAACCTGGTTTGCTGTAGATACTGTTTAACAGTTTTCTAACGTGCATTTGAAACGGGGTGGGGGGGGTGGTTTTTTTACTCTCCTTGGAAATATTATCAAATGAATTAACATTGGGATACCTGCTTAAGCTATCTTCTGGAGATAGGAGGTGGATGTTTACCTCTCATAAAACACGTAAGTTCACCTTTAGAGAAATCAGGTTGCAGGAGTTTAGATTGTTTCGGGTTTATCACAGTACCAACTTCACATGAAATATCCAGCTGAAACTTGTAGTGGGCAATTCTCTCCTCTTTAGAAGCAGTTTAGTTTTATGTAGTTAAAGGTCACCCTTGAAACCTTTCTGAGATGTCAATATGAGCAACTCAGCCATTTTTATGGCCCACAGTTCTTAGAGGATACAGTATCATTCATCACCAGTGGAAGATTCCACTCCCAGTTAAATCAGAACAATGTTTTTAAAAGATGAAGTCTAGCCAAGGCTGAAGTATACAGAATGCCTGTCAATACAAAGGAGTTTATTCTGCTCAAATCAAGAGCATTTTCCATGAACTGTCAAGTCAGGGAGTTAAATGACAGTAAATCTTCGATCAGTTCCTAGAGCATGTGAGAGTTTATGATAAAATTCTCTAGTTGGACGTTTATGTTTTAGGAAAGAACTTGGTGCAACAGTTTTAACCTGATGTAGCTGTTCATTTTTTGGTAGTGATATAGGGGCAAGCTATTTTATTTACCTTCTCAAAGATAAGTAAGTCTCCCATAAAGGCACTTTGTTTTCTTTGCCTGGCTTTGATATGTTTGATTTGGTAGTGGTGGTGTACTTTCATGATCCATTTCATAATGCTGCCTACATGTATTTTTGTTTTACATTGCTAGCTCAGGACAGACTGGCCCTAATAAAATTAGTCACAAAGTATAATTCAGTATAAACAATATGTAGATATTTTGAAAGTTCTCTATTTTATAAATCTGATTTCTGCTAGATTGTCCTATGTTTGAAGATTCTGTCATACTGTTGAATTACAGCTTCTAAAAAAAAAAAAAAAAACAAAAACAAAACCTCCACCAGTTTTGCAGCTGGGGCAGCAACCTGTGTTGGTGGAGTATGGTCTTGATTTCCAAAACATGAGAGACTTCATTCTCTGCATTTTCTCAGGCAGAAAACACTAGAGATTGATGAAAGTAGTGCAGTCTCTGTGACTCTGAATGTCAGTAATTAGCCCTTTGTGTCATCTTCAGGCAATCTGCAGAGTACATTAAAAAGAACAGCACAAAGAGTATGTGTCCCCCTGGATGCTAAATGGAGCCTCACTTAGTTTTACATTAATATCTGACTGGGGTGGACATACTTCTGCTTGTCACTACTTTTCTGCCTTCTAAATTTTCTTATTCAAAATGTACAAGAAATATTAAATGCAGACATATAACAAACTAGAAAGAAGTTCAAACCATAATACAATATAAAATTCAGGCATCAAGGTATAGCTATCCATTACAGTACTGGCATCTCTTCCACAAGACCCTGTTTATCAGTTAGCTCCTTATGCTTTGAAATACAGAAATAAGGATTGTGAGAGAACGTGGCTTTATAAAATGAGTAATAGTGCACAGTGATTGTTTCTTCTGTATCATTATTCCTATTCTTTTATAGTTACATGTTTTTGCAATCCATTTGTGCACTTGGCCTTTGTTTAACTGAGACATACAATGAAAAGGATCCACTCAAGTAGTGACTCTGGCAGCCTAATTAGCCACACTATGTCATGATGTGCCATTGTGTGTTTTATTCTTTATAATTATCTTTGGGTTTTTGTGTTAATAAAATAATGATAACTCAGAAACTTCTTCTGGAACTGTTATGAAAAATAATGAGACATTCAGTAGTAATTTCTGGCTAGTATTTATAGAGAGGGACATTTTCTTAGAAGGAAAATAAAAATTTTCTAATTTATGATAATTGTGTTGGAAAGTTTGAAAACAAATAAACAGACTTGAAATACAAAATCAATTTGAAGACACAAAATAATAATTTTGTTTTTGTAAAAAACATATTTTGGTAGGTTACGTAGCAGATGCAAAAGTCAAGGCTCAGTTTCAATAAATAAATAAAAATAAAATTCTGCCACAAAGTGTAATACTTTTAAAATAATTACTGTCTTTTTTTGGCTTTGACCTTAGGCAGTGAGTAAAATATATATAAATGAGATGAAGGAAAGCAGGATACAGCAATGCCTGGTACTTAGGAGTTAACCATAACTTTATGCAATTAAATTGCTTTAGATGTGTTACAACAGAAGGAGGTCCTTAACATATTTCTTTTACAAAAGATCTTAATGCTGCCTTCATTTCTGTATCGTTTGCACTGCTTTCTGGACAGATGTTAAATGTTATGTCCATAATGTGTATTTTGTTCTTTCTTACATCTTGTCCCTGAGCTGAAAACTGAGTGTATAGTGTGGTGTTTGGTTTTGGTAGAATTTGTTTTAAAGGCAATAAATCTGTTTTAAAAATGGATAAACTGGATGTTAAAGAAGGTCAGGACAAGAAAGATGTCATGCTTTTGGAAAGAGAGGTAGAAATGCTTGTGATGACTCACAGTTCTTGATGGAACTCATTCTGCAGTTTGGGACTGGCCTCCAAAAAAACTTAGTTTTTGGCACAAACAAGCTGTACCTCTATACTTTAGAAGGTATAATGATAGAACTTCCTGAGTATTTCCTGTCAATCTGCATCTTCTCCTATTCTGTAAGTGGTCTTTCATATTATCTTTGTCACAGGTCACTGAGTGTTTTGAAGGTAAAGACCTTCACTTGACTTTAGGGCGGAAGACAATGTTGAGCACAGTCAACAGTCATGATGGATTTGTTGTAATCTGCGTTGCTGAAGTGCTGTACTGACAAATGTTTTTGAAAGGCATTATGCATTATTGAAGTGGAGACAGGAGGTACAAATATTGCATGTAACTAAGGAGAAGATGGAAGAGTTTTCTCTCACACGAAGATGACAAATATATAGTGAATAGATGTAGTTGCACAAGTGTTTGTTAACAAAAGAAATCTTGAAACAGTCCTAAACTGTGTACTCAGATGATTCCTGATTAGTGCCAACTGGATGGTTTAATGCTACAAAACACAAGCAAAGGTATGTGCCATTTCCATGCTCTTCACACTTCTGTGTCATTTTCTTAGTTCACATTGAAATTGACAATATCTGGAGAGAGGTTTAAAAATAGTGTTCTGTTATTGTTGTATGGAGGGAATGATTTAAATAATTTCAACACATTCTGTTTGGATCCCTGCCATACTTTGGGACAGATGGTGTTGGATTATGCCAAAAGATTGGGAAGATGAGAATGGGTATCTGTTCACTGACAGAAGATCTTCCATCAATCTCTCTAAAGTTTGTCCTGTCCTCTGTGCTGGCCTTGGTCCCAAATGTGACAGATCAAGGGTATTGGCTTCAAATGAATGAGTTATATTGCTCTCTGGCTGTCATTTTAGACCTCTTCAGATTTTACATACAGGGTAATGCTAAACCAGAATTTTTCTATTTGAGGATTTTTCAGGTGTTGGTCCAAATACTACATGCCATAGGGAAGACAGGAATATAGCTTCTATAACTCAAACATGAGTTACTTCAGTCATGAGTAGCTGCAGTTGCTTGTGACATTCTTTCATCAGCTGGGCAGCTAATCCATTTGCAAAAACTTTTGGGGAAGGGTCCTGCGCATTTTTCAGTATTTTCTGAGTAGTGTGAGCTCTTCGGACATTCCTGGAGTGCATAGGAAGAACTAGACTACTTAAGACACCTTAAGTGTATGTGGTGATGTCACCAAAACAGGATGATAGTTCTTTACGTTAACACGCATTTATGAAGTATCTCCCATATCAAAAGATACCAAGTACTTTACATCTCAGCCAGTTAAATTTACAGGCTCTGGCCCTGATCCAGAGACCTCTGAAATTAGTCTTTTCATTGACCTCATTGGACTTTGTACGCCAAGCTGTCCAGAGAACTATGATTTTCTATGCCATGCAGATGGAAGTACTTCTGTTGTGGCTTACACCAGCTCACAGGAGAGAACAGCAATAATATACAGCAGTTCAGTAAAACAAAAGAAATGTTGTTTTTAATTGAAATTACAAAATAAATGTAAATAGGTAAAGAGGACAGTAATCCTCAAAGCTATCAGTTACCCAAGGCTTTGGTGTTAATGTGGTCCTCTTGAAAAAAAAAAAAAAAGCATAATAACAAGTTGCCAAAGTAGTAGAATGGCTTGATGTTAAAATATTGCCTCATGTTAGAATAAATTAATTTTCAAAATTGCCAGTAACAGTTTTCTCACCATCATAATATCTTTGGATATCTTCTAGTCTAGCTCCAAGCCCACTACTGGCTTTTCTCTTTCTCAGTAGGTTCAGAACATGAAACACTGTTGCTCTAAAATGAGTGGAGACAGCCTGTACCTACTCAGTGGGTGCTACCAGCTGGTCAGAGACAAGTCACCTTTGGTCTGGAGTGGACATGGCAGGATTAGCCATGTATTGTCCTTCACTGAACAAACCCCCACAGCCAGTACTGCTTAGCATGGACTCTAACACGCTAATGCGACCAAACACATCCAAGACAAAAGCTGTTTTGCTTCCAGTTATCTGAAGTGTCTGCAGAATGGCTTACTTGCTACATTTAAGTGTATAGACACTGGCAGCATCAAGAAGAAAAAAGTTCTTATTCACATGGTTCTTTGCTTCTGTAGTTGGACTAAAGTTGCTGCTTTCTCTTCTGCTTTCTGCAGACTAATTTGGAAGATTTGTCTTAACCTAGCAGTCAGCAATAAGAGAAACAAATATGTCCTGACAACATAATGACAGACACAAAATGTACCTCATAGTTGCTAAACTCTCCTGTATGCCTCAGAAACATGGAAGGATTGTGTGGTATACCGATCTCATAACCATTTGCAAATGTTTTAGTTGGGCAATCTATGTGCTAGGTTACATCTTGTTTTCCATTCCTTACAGAATTTGCAATACATTTTTAAAATAATAATAATAATAATAAACTTATTTTAATCCATTAAAACCAAATGTCTCCCTTCAGGAAGTTTGTTTACTATTTTCAATACTCATCACTATATTTGGTTCTCTTTCCAGAGTACACACAAAGGTCTGCAGAATGTTCCTTAACCCAGTGGAAATAGATTATTTTAACAAATGGGGCCTTGCTAGCTCAAAATGACACCTCATATCCGCTGTAAACTAAATATAGACAGGCAAGTTCTCCACCCCAGCTAAGTGAGCACAGATGTATGACAGAAGCAGGGATACAACCTTCCTTGTCTCCCTCAGACCTACAAGGAAAAAGCTGGTACCAGCTTCCCTGTGCATCCCTTACCAATTTGCTGACATTTCCTTTCCTTTTTTCTTTCTTCCTTTTTTTTTTCTTTCCCCTTCTTTCCTGCTAATAGGAACTTTAGACAATTCATTCCATTACTCACTGCTTGGTAAAGAAAATCCTATTGAGAGAGACATATGGACTGCTTTTTCACATTTTGTACCACGAGTCCTATGAAAGGCAGAAAATGTTGTAGTGTCACTGCAGTGGTTTGATTTTTGTATAAGGATCTGTGTGTTTGAGGAAAAGAGCATACCCTTGAGTAGGCACACTCAATAAATATGATGGCATTTGCTAGATTGTCTCTGTATAATTTAGACTGCTTTGTCCCCATAGACAAAGTAACATTCGAAGTTGAAATATGTGTGTTTATACATCAATACCAGTATTTCTAAGGCATATAGTATTATTACTTAATGATGCAGTGTTATTGCTTAATGATGGAGTTTTCCATAAAACAAGTCGCCCAACCCTCCCCATCCCTCAGCAAGTTTGCTGATGATATGAAACTGGGAGGAGTGGCTGACACGCCAGAAGGCTGTGCTTCCATTCAGTGAGACCTAGACAGGCTGGAGATTTGGGCGGGGGAAAATTTAATGCAATTTAACAAGAGCAAGTGTAGAGTCTTGCATCTGGGCAAGACCAACACCAGGTTCCAGTATAAGTTGGGTACTGACCTGTTGGAGAGTAGTGTAGGGGAGAGGGACCTGGGGGTCCTGGTGGACAGCAGGATGACCATGAGCCAGCACTGTGCCCTCGTGGCCAAGAAGGCCAATGGCATCCTGGGGTGTATCAGAAGGGGGGTGGTCAGTAGGTCAAGAGAGGTTCTCCTCCCCCTCTACTCTGCCCTGGTGAGACCTCATCTGGAATATTGTGTCTAGTTCTGGGTCCCTCAGTTCAAGAGGAACAGGGAACTGCTGGAGAGAGTCCAGCGCAGAGCCATGAAGATTATGAAAGGAATGGAGCATCTCCCTTATGAGGAAAGGCTGAGGGAGCTGGGTCTCTTTAGCTTGGAAAAGAGGAGACTGAGGGGTGACCTAATCAATGTTTATAAATATGTGAAGGGTGAGTGTCAGGAGGATGGAGCCAGGCTCTTCTCTGTGACATCCATTGATAGGAAGAGGGGCAATGGGTTCAAGCTGGAACATAGGAGGTTCCACTTGAATATGAGAAAAAACTTCTTTACGGTGAGGGTAACAGAGCACTGGAACAGGCTGCCCAGAGAGGCTGTGGAGTCTCCTTCTCTGGAGACATTCAAAGCCCACCTGGATGTGTTCCTGTGTGATCTGATCTAGGTGTTCCTGCTCTGGCAGGGGGATTGGGCTAGATGATCTTTCGAGGTCCCTTCCAATCTCTAACATTCTGTGATTCTGTGAAGTCAGAGTGCTATTCAAAGCAACATCTTAATCTTGTTGTTCTTTCTCTATGATTTTACTGGAAAGCTAACAGAGACATGAACCTGAGTGTACATGGCTGGCTCTAACTGAATGGTGGAGATCACATCCCATTTCTCACTCTTAAGAGATGGTTGAATTCTTGGGGAGATATCATATATACCTGAGCAGGGTTCCTTGTGCCAAGGTTTTTACAAGCTTGGAAAGGAAACTAAACTGGGGCTCTCTTTGGCTGCCTTCATAGTACAGTTCACAGCTTCAAGACAAGAGCTGAGGAATGGCTCTCAACAAAGATCGTTTTAAGGGGGGTTTATGGTGCAAAGAGAATGATCAGATAAAGCGTTGTTAGCGGCATTTCACTTTTGCTACATATAGGGAAATTTTTAGCGTTATAGTCAAGAGAGAGAATCTACAGGAATGGATTGAAAGGGAGTACCTAAAATAGCTGGTGAAATGTTATGAGGAGACAGTCAATCTTGCGTTTTGTTACTGTTATTTTAGGGGAACATCAACGTGCTAATGATTTCTAAATATTCCTGTATGTTGTCTATAAATAATGATTCCCACTTCTTTATTCTGTGCATCCTATAATGAAAGCTGTTTTTAATGCGGTGAAAGTGTAATAACTAAATTAGCCATCTAAAAAAACCCCGAGAACTTTGTCCACTGATATACATACACTACATACAATAGCACATATGCTATTCAGAACCCTAGTAAGATCAGTTTCCACAATGAAATGCATTGCCAATAAACAATTAGCTGAGGAGGGAAATGCAGTGTGTTTGCTAAGGTTGACCGTTGGTATTTAGACCGCTAGAAAAGGATTTACATAGGTGTGCAAACAAGAGCGTATATTTTTTTCAAACCTATTTGTGACACAGTCCTTTGATCCAGTTAAAACAACAATATGCAGCTTTGCTCATGGTGTGGCTATTTGCCATGTCTTTGTAGTTTTCTGAAAAGAAACAGGCAAACAGGATTGAGAATGCCTGAAATATTCAGATTCTGAAAACATTAACTCCTATTTGCAAACAAATCTATCACATATTCCACAGCCGAATATAGCTGACAGCTTAGCAATTGGGATGTGACAGAACTGAAATGGCATACAAAGAACAGAAAGGGATCATAGTAAGATTAAGAACTATGTTTTTACATGTTTGGTTGCTGTTACCTTGCTGATGTCTTACTGAGGGACATTTGTTGCACTGTTTGAATCACATAGTGGAAAATATTTCCTGCAGGAAATAAAGCAGGTAAATTTGTTACATATTCAGGGTCAGAAGAAAACCCAAACATGCTTTCCACATTGCAAATTTAGCTATAGTTGTCTCACAATTTAAGTTGGATAGGGAGAGCTGATGTATTCAAAGAAAAGGAACAGAAGCAGGGGCATAAACCAGGCAGGGGATGAGAGGAAAACATGGCCATGCCCATAGGAGAGTCAGCGCTGCAGAAGGATACTGGACAATGAAGGACATCAAGGCAGCAGCCCCTGTGTGGAGGAGAAGCTAGAGTCAGAAGATTTTAATTTCCCAAAATAATGCTTTTATACAGCACTGTCTTTTATGCAGTGCAGGGAAAGTTTTCTAAAAGGGACAGAGGTACATCCTCTAGTGTGTTTCTAGACTTTGAATATTGAACCATGGTTATTTGTTTTTATTTTTTAAGCATAGAACCTCCAAATTCACAGCATTTCAAGACTTCATGTTCACATCAATACTGAATTTGCAGTGAATTTCCAATGTTATCCAATTACAGTGTTACAAAAACACAGGAATAAGTTCTTCCAAGTAACGCTATACTGTGGGTCAGTGTAGCAGAAATGTCTGAACAACTGCTTTCCATCAAAGATTAAACTGCCTATCGATATGGTTCAGTAATAGCAATGCAAGGGACAGTTACTGCTCATTTGCCAGGGCTGCATTTGTTCACGCAACGTTACTTTTTGTAATGGAGCACTAAAGAAATGTTAAACATCAAGGAGGTATGGGGGAGCATGATCTCTTTTCAATCCCTTCTCCCCAGGCATTGAAAGAAATCAACACCCGTTCTCTTATTGATTACAAATAATTTAGTGTCTCTGATGTTGTAATAATCAGGTACCTCCTACTTACATTTTCTTCTTGGGGACACACCTGTAATCCTACAGATTCCATGCAGAATGGTAAAGTTGTTAAGGATCATAATGAAATTAAGAATAACTGTGTTTTTTTGCCTTTCACAACAAAAACCCATGTTGTGTTACAGTTATGAAGATTCAGGGAATGATTTTGCAGCTGGTACTTCGGGGGAGGGGAATCAAGGCAACATTTTGCTGTATCAGTCATAATGGCACTTTTTCTCAGAATTATGGGATTTAGGTTTATGCTATTTCTTATCAAATAATAAACATACTCTGTCTTATTAAAAAATAAAATTACTAAGTAAAAAGGAGTTCAGCTATGTGCACAACAGGGTCTCATTTCAGTTATGGAAGAGGATTAGAGTAGTGCCATCCCATAACATCTGAGTTGAAGAGAAGATGTCTGTGTTAAAGAATTTAATTTCACAATTCCCATTAATTTTCTTTGCATTTTGTTTCTGTTTTGTCTTCAAATTGGTGTGTGCTTTTTATGATATTAATAATTTAATAATTGTATTCCTTCCCTTTTGACCGATGTTTGAAGGCCTGCAATGCTTTTCTGCCATTTCCATCTAAAGATTCTTGACATGTATGTATGTAGGGATTTAAACAAAATAATGCATATTTTTAACCCGTAGTAAGTTTACTTTCTTAGGATTTTTTTTTCCTGTTTGTTCATCACTCAATCAGGAAGCTATTTTTCTTGTTTTAGTAGTGACATGAAAAAAAATACCTAACGAGGTTTGAGGTTTTGAACATTTGTTTTCATATACAGTTTTGTCATGGTCAGTATAGATATTGTCATGGAGCCAACAGCTCTCAAAACGAAACACAAAATTCGTTCGCATATGTACAAAGGAAGAGAGAGCATTCATAAACAACAAATTCTTCTTGTTAAAATTGTTAGCTGTGTTACCATTTGTTAAAGCAAATGCACCCTTGTGTCCATTGTCACCTCCTTAACTTGTTTTCTTGCATTGTACATTGAGTTTAGCTTTTTCTAACATTGTTAAATATTGATCATAAGTAAAATATACCGTAAGGTGGATAAAGAGTTTCAAGACCCATTTGATAATTTCTCTCTCTGGATTGTTTTGCCCACAGTATGTGTGTGTGATTCTGCAGTGGTGAAACGCTCACAAAAATATTAAATATATCCATGCTTGCTCTGTTCTCCCTCTGGAAATGAAATCAGGAGACTGCAGTGAATCGGGTTTAGATGGTGACAGTTCTAAAATACCTGTGTTAACTTCATCAGTCCAAAGGACTGAGTGTTTACATGTTGAGTGTCAAACTCAAAATCCTTTGGATTTGTTCTCTTTCCTGGAATTGAGTTGAAACAAAGTTGATGATCTCCCTGTTTCATACATATAAGTTAGGGGAGCTTCGCCACAGTCCCATGCTTCAGATTTATTCTGTCTCTAGATCCAGGGAGAACTGTAGACACCATAAAGCATCTGCAGACACAGCTTTCAGGTATATCAGTAGATCCTGTGGTAAAGAAGTGTATTCTACATTGACTCACAGAAAGTTAGGTGGCTTAAAGCTGCTAACCTGTTCTACACTGTTTCATCATTCAATGGTTCAGGCTGTATGTGTGGGTTTAAATGGAAGCACAGGTGTATGGAGTTGGATCTTGGACCCCTGTGAATGGTATGCCATCAGTAGGGTTTGAGGGCTGAGACCCTTAGGTATTCTGGTTGCTAATAGAAATGTTCTGGACAACGATAAGCCTGTACTGAAAACAGAGCCCCTTACTTGTCCATCCAGTCCTTCATCTTGTCCACACCTGTTCTCTTCTTTCTAATAAATGGGTGCAATCTACTTGAGGGTAAATCTTGTCTCAGACTGTAAGAAGGATAGAAAAAGACAGAAGTAATAAAACATAAAAATATATTGAACTTGAGCTAAGGATGTTGGGATCTGATTCTTTAAAGAGAAAATCTTTCAGATTTGAAGAGGAAAATGTAGTGCTAGTACTATGCTTTCATTGTTAATCAGGCTGAACTGAGGAAGACTGTGCTGTGTTTGCACAGAAGTTACTAAGGGCAAGCCGTTAACTTGGTTACACTGGCAGCTGGGTGTACCTTGTGTACATATGAGCCACTCCAAAAATTTATCAAGAAATCTTCCAATTAATTCATAGGTGAAGTTAAATATTAATGCAAAAGTAAACAGTCTGTTGACTTGCTGGGTGGCTCATTAGTTAGGAGCACAGCGGCAGCGTTGAAACACCGATAGTTTCAAGAAATGTATGCTAGACCCAGCTCCCTTTTCACAACATAGCTTTGTATCTGAAAGGGATCATAGTAAATTCCACAGTAATTTGCAAAAGAGAAGTCCAGGCAAGATTAATGGTATTCTTTCTCTGATCATCCCAGGCATTTTTAGCTTTTCAATGTATTCTGGTAGCATGGAGTATGGGTATGTTGATTCAGAAGTAAAGCGATGCATCTTGTGGTTTTAGATCAGTAGTGTTGCTGGTGTTTTCCAACAGAATCACAGTGTAGATGAGGTTGGAAGGCACCTCTGGAGACTGCATAATCCTTAACCCCTCTGCTCAGGGCTGGGTTTAATAGAGCAGGTTACTCAGGGTCATGTGTCCAGGCGGGTTTTGAGTATGTTTGTGGATGGAGACTCCACAGCCCCTCTGGGTGACCTGTTGCAGTGTATGACCACCCTCACAGTAAAAATAAAAAATGTTTTATCTTACTTTTAAATGGAATTTCCTGTATTTCAAGTTATGCTTATTGAATCTTGTTGCTGGGCACTGCTGAATCTTGTGCTTTCACTGGCACTCCCTCTTTACTGCCCACAGCCATCAGGAGTCCTGGCTGGAAGAACAGATGGGAAAAAAATTTCCATTAGTATCTATCCAAACCAGCAGTGTCAGGACACTGACTGGGAGCTGGGGTAGAGCTGTGCTGTAGAAGAAAGGGCAGGGGAGGTGGGCAATATGCAGCAGACTAGACCATGACAGCAGGACACAGCTTTTTGCAGAGTGTAGGGCATGGTGCAGGATATCATCCTCTAGATCCAGTGCTGTGCATTAGAAGGAGCAAATGTCTACAAAAAATGCAGTGTCATTACAGGGACACAAGGCTTTTGCTGAAGAAAAAACAGAAGGCTGTTTGTGCTTGGTGGAAGCAAGGCTCTTTCTAAGTATCTTCTTAGGTGACAAGCCAATGACTCTCTTTAAGTTACTCTGGACTCTGTGTAGGTTGACAAAGGTTCAGGAATATGACTGTGCATTGCCGTTATATGTAACTGCATTTTCAAAGGCTTTATTTAGGTACAACAGGCACAAAGGGAACATTTCAATCTTGGAAAAAAGGAAAGAAATTGTAGCAAATTATTTTCCTTAGTTTGTGTGCTTAGAGTTTTCCTTCTTTAGTTTCCAGTTTTATTGCTTTAGGGACCAAAACTTGGGTACTAAGATGAGACAATGCCTATAAATGAGCCTGTATATAAAATTCCCTCTCCTCCAAATTGTGACAAAGAACTTGAGAATTTAGATGTAAACTGAAAACCTAATAATTAATTTCAGATCTTTATTCAGTATGTGTTCTTCAATATATTCTTTGATTTTATACTGCTTTTAGTAATGCCAATTCAAGGAATTTGATAATTTGATTTTTTTTTATTGGTTGTCTGATATAATCTTATTTAGATATCTATATTCCACCACTTTACACATCTCTGATTATCCATTGTTTGGCTTTAGTGTAGCTCAGAAAGGACAGCAAGCTGATGTTGGCAAGGGATAACAATAAATGAAACAGATAATTCTATATTTTCACTAGGGATTTACACTTCATTAAATTCCCAGAGTGGGGCACCACATATTTATTTATTTCATTTTCAGAGATATGTCCTCTTTGATAACATAGTTTATATAAAACTTCTTTATGGCTATGTGTTACAGTAACCAGTCAGATACCTGGATTAATAAGAATTGAAATTAGAAAGTGAAATTAAGAATTTGGTTTCATCAGTTGTTTCTCAGTGAGAAAATTATCTTGCTTCATTGAGTTTATATTATCTTCTGAACAACCAGCCCCAAACTGGCTTTACCAGACCATGAATCATTTTCATACATCAAAAATCTCCAGCAGTTTCCAAATACCTTCAGGTACTGGAAGATTGGTTGCATTTTGTATAGAACTGCTTCTCCTCTTCCTTAAAATAGATGATCTAAAAGATACCAAAAGTCTCTCTGTCTCTGAAATAACTTTTATGAGAACAAAACTAATTCAGGCTGAGGCAATTTTTATGAAGCAAATTTTGACCTCCTGAGCAAGAAAGAAACTCTAAAGTTTTGAAAGTGTCCTTGAATGAAGAGCCCTGCAGAGCAGTCGTGCTTCATGGCCTCTCGGCTTCACAAACCTTTTTGGATCAGGTATGGTCAACGCAGCCTCCTTGGGCTCCCCATGCTCGTGAACCACTCCCCACCGAAGCAAAAGCCATGGCTTTCCAGGAAGCTGTCTTGCCCTACCACCGGTATGTGTCAAGACAATGTAAACAAAAGCTTTCATTCTGGCTTGGGTCAGGTTCTTGTAGCAGAGCATCATGTAAACTGAGAAGAAACAGTCAAGGCAGGTCTGCCGTCCATCAAAACAGCGTCGGGCTCATTATGTCATGTCGCATTGGGCTTTCTCATTCTTCTCCATGGCCTAGTTGGGCAATCTCTGCTTTTGACTGCTCTTAGCTCCAGTAGTGTAAGTAGCTTAAGAGATCTGGGGGCTGCTGGCCTTTGCTTGGTGTTGGGGGTGTGAAAAGGTTAGCTATGGTTTCAGAGGCTGTCTTCCAGAACTCAGCAGCAGTCTGTTACACTGGATTTTGTGAAAAGTAATGGCTGGGGGGGCATTTACTTTGTCAGGGAAAACACTGGAAGTAAAACTCAGAGATAAAATTTTGCACAACTTAAAAGTTCTCAAATCTTTTGTACTGAACCTATCATGCTGATTATAGATTTAATTCCAATACTTTCTATTACATACGTTTTTCCTGCAAGGAAATGCAGGAAATTGCATGTATTGTTTTAAAAATTGCTTTCTTAAATAGTGCAGTTGTCTTTCCTGGTGACCAAAGGAGATAGATTTAATCTGCATCCAGACATCAGTATGTTTTGCTGTAACAAATCAACAGAGCTAAATAAAGCGCCATATTATGAAGCTGTACTGATCATTTCATAAGTGAAAATATTCTTTATTTTTAATTTTCACTTTAAGTTCATTAAAAATACTTACCTTGAATTGAAAATAAAACCTGAAATATATTTTTAAGTATGAAAGTTGTATGCTCAATTTATAGTTAATATTTGCAAAGATTTAGTCCTAAGCGAAGAAAAGGTGCTGACATCATTTTAATTTACCTGAGTGGCTCATGCTGGGACAGGAGAAATTCTTTTTCCCCATATCTCATTAGTGTGCATCGCTAGATAAGCCAGAGGTGTATTTTTAAAATGACTTTTTTCTTTGTAACCTGCCAGAATGGCTTTTGTAATGTTCCATGCATGCTGTGTTTCACAGGGCTCCTACTCAGCCATACTCACTCTGTAGGCAGGCTGAGAATGGTGGTTATTTTCAAGTTATTGATTCTGAAATTTCAGCTTCAAAAGTGAAAGACAATCACATTTTCCATTTTGCATGTCAGTTACAAGTATTCTGGAGGTTGGTTGTGCCTTTAATATCATCCATACAACTCTATTGCCATCATGTTCCGTACTTGGTAGTACTTGTGTGGATCCACTGCCTCCCAAAAATGCCCCACGCTGCACTTAATCATGAATTTAATCAGTTATTTTGCTGGTGAGGTTTTAGCTCTGATCAGCCCCTTAACCTATTGTACTGTCTGTTATTAACAACCACAAAAATGTGAGGTTGGGCTGAATACAGGATTTAGGTGTCCCAAAGTTATATGCGTTCTAGTCTCTATAATGGAAATCCTGAATCCTCATTTATACACTGAGGTTCCCTGCACAGGGCAGGGCCTCAAAGCTGAATCCAGATGAGGTGCTGGCTAATCAGGGAGTGTAATACAGCTAGCAGAACACCCAACCAAACAAACAAAAACCAACAAAGGTTTGCGGGCAACAGTATAGCTGAAAACCCAGACTCACACAGGATTTAGAGTGTGCGGTACAGTGTGTCTACTTCAGAAGTACTTTTATCAAGGTCAATATGTTGCTGTATAAGCTAATGTGTCTGTAAGTACCTCCTTGCAGTGCGTGAGTTAACTTGTTTGAAGCTAGATTAAGGATCTCTGAACTGCACCACAATTTGCACAGCAGACATCTCATGCCTCAGTAGATGGCTTCAGAAAAAAAGCCTTTCTGACAGAGGAAAGCAGCTCATTCTTGTTTCTTTTGAGGCAGAGCTGGAGGAGAAGGCAGGGTCTTGAGTGGCTTAGTAGTTAGCCTGTTTCCTTAGAGATTTGAATTCTGCTTGTGAATGCATAAATCCCCATGACTGCCACATAGACGAGGATGGTGAATTCCTTTCTCTAGAATGACTTAGCATCAGTTGTACTGGAGTGTGCACCCTGTGTAAAAGGTTGGTGGCTAGGGCACCATCCTGGGAAGCAAGGCGTTAGGCTTTTGAATGTCTGTAGGCTTACGAAGGTATTGAATCCAGCCCTCGTGCTTGCCGAGTCCTGCAAGCATTAAGCTGTTGCATGAAAGGTGGAGATTCCCACCCATCCCTTTAAAAGATGGTGAGCAAATCTGCATTTGCTGAGGAACCTCATCTTGTCAGTGTGCTCTTGGTATTATTCAGTAATGATTAATGTTTTGGATGCCTTAGGGGACCTATGCGTTCCTTTGCCAAATTTCTAGATGCTATCTTGGGAGGGATGTGAGAAATAGGCGCTGAGCTATTAGGGCTAGGGTAATTCTAAGCATGTACAAAGCAAGCACCTAGGAAACTTTCAGGTCAAATGGGGAGGAGAGCGGTAAGTTTAAGCACTCTCTGAGTAAGACAATCTTACTAAGAAGTATTTTAGATTTCATTTTGAAGATCTGGGCCTTAGATCTGAGTCAGTCCTGATTTAGAAGCTTGTGCTCTTTGCTTAATGTGGCTCATGGTCGCCAAGGACACTTGTGATATCCTAGATACATGCAGGAAGCAAAAATGTTAGCAAGTATGAAGATACCTTTTTATTTCCAGTTTGATATGTACTCACATTTTGTTTATTATACTGCAAGTGATGTCTACATGTAAGTAGTTATTGCTTTTTGATGGACTCTCTAATTTCCTGATAATTTACAGACTCTCTTTTCTACTTAGTAATGCCGTCTTCTACTCAGAAACAAAACATTCTGGACGTGCAAACTCCAGCTGGCTCAGCTGTTAGCTGAAAAATACTGAGGAGCTTAACAGTATAAGCCATCAGGAGTTCTTAAAAAGCAAAACCATTGGGCATTCGCATGTATCCATGACAGTAAATTAATCAGAAGATGCAGTGTAGCTGTTCTCACTTGACTCTTAGTGTTTTTGTAGCTATTGCTTTGCAATTAGAGGTTTTAAACAATTTTACATGTCACAGGGAAAGCAATAATAAGATTTTAGGATAGGTAAGAGAAGATTTCTGCATCAGAAGACTTCCACTTTTTCGGATCAGCACTTACACTGCGGACACAGGCAGAGTGATTTTAAATTTAATCTGGCTATCTACTTCAAAAGCTATTTCCCATGAATTCACACCCATTCACACGATCTCACTGTGTGAAAGCTCTCACTTTTGAAAAACAAAGTTCAAAGTTGAGTTCACTTTCCTGACTGGAACTATTTGCAGCTCAGTTTCCCTTGGCTGAGGTGTATAATATCACATCCTTGTCTAGTTCCTACTGTTCTAAAGGTATCTAAAGAGCTTTGTTTTTAGAGGTATTTTTTCTCTTGTCACCTTAATGATCCTGTCTTTGGTCAGCGGAAATCAGGTGCTATTTATTCAGTTTCTACAACACCCACTTCATGGGAATCTGTGTACTATTAGCTCTGCCCATAGCTTTAGAAAAACAAATCTATTCCGCTTTGGGAATGCCAAATGAGACCAGCTGGGTCAGACATAAAGGAAGCAGGAAGAGAACAACAGTGGACAAGGAAACATTAGTATGAAAACAATTTCATATTTATGAATCATAGAGCCTTTGGTGAAATTAATTAAACAATGTGTCCTGGGCACATTCAGAGAAATAGTTGAAAGGCAAAAATGTCTCTATGAAGGTGAAATAAGTTCATAGTATTATTTGAAGTGTTCTCAAGAACGTTTGTTCTATATGCAAGGAAAATGGGAAAACCTGAAAGTGAGTCAAAGTCTGTGGGTAGACACAGCATATATTATTTTGCTGTTACACTAGAGGAAACCGGTAACACTTCTAAGCACATAAGCCTGTCATCAGGTGATAGAAAGACAAACTCTTGGGCCTCATGGATAGGAAGAATGGACTGATACCAAAAGCTTTTCCGTTTTTCCCACTATACTAGCGGCAGTAAAATAGGTTTTGCTACAACCTTTGGATACCTCATGTATGCTACCTGATGTTTGTAGCAGCACTCTTGCAAATGTGAAAAAACCCTCCATCCTTTGCAGTCACAGCTGTGTTTTTGCTTCTACACTGAGAATTTTGAAAAAGCAGATATTATCCAATAGAAGTACACCCCTGAGTATGCTGAAATGTAGCTTCAACTTTGTGGCTTAAAGGAAAAAGTTCTAAAAAAAATGAATGCAACTGTGTAGAGCTGTGTACAATTTTGACAATATTATGTACATTTTTCTACAAAGAAAAAAAGTGTAGTTATGCTTTCTAAGTGTAATCGGGTAGGCTTCTGCTATAGCAGCATTAACTTTTCTCTTCTTGAAATGAGGCTTTTTTTCCTGTTTTCTACAGGAGTTTCTATTGGTTGCACTGTAAAACAGGCCTGAGATTCCCCCCCCCCCTTTTTTTTGCACTATGTAAGTCTTGTTTAAGCCAGAACCATGGTTGGTTTTTTTTGTTGGTTTTTTTTTTTTTTTAATTTATCTGTATGTGTTCTTGACAGTCTTTAATTGAGTACATGAAGTCTTACTATGAAAGTGAAGAACAAACAAAATCATATTCTAAAACATCCTGTTCTGGCCTGTGCTGGTTTGCATGTAAATTTTATGCAGGATTTTTTCTGCTTGATCTTTACAGTAGTTGCTTTAGTTAATGGAGGATGTTGTTACCTTTAATTCAAAAAAAGAACCATGGGACAACAGCCCCATAGTTCAGTGTTTACAGTGGGGGGAAAAAAAAAATTTTGAACAGGGATGGCATGAATGAGTATTACAGAGGCTTATGTTTTGTTGCTGTGTGATGGGCAGGGAGGAGACACGAATCAGAAGGATGATAGGACAAAAGACAAGAAAAACATGTATCTGAGTGGCAGAAGAGCATTCTACACCAAATTCTCTGGTACTGTAATAAACCCGGATGATGTTGTCTTCTACTCCTTATCAAGCACTGACATGCATCAAATATTAAATGCTTTGGGTAAAACTATTTCAATAATGTACTATGAAGTACTATTAATAGTATTTTTACTTTCTAAGAGTTTGTTTTTTATTTAAAGAAAATTCCTTTTAACTGTTCCCCTGGCAGAAAAGAGCATTAAAGTAAAAAAACACCAAATATTAGAGTAGGTTAGAACCTTTCCGGCGCCATTAAAGCTAAATGTTAATTTCCTAAAACCCCAAACACATTATTTGAAACACTTGGTTTTTATGAATTTCTATCAAGGCGTAGTCCTGAAGGAATGCTTCCTGGATTTTTATCTTATTTTTCCTGAAGTCAGTGACACTGAATGTCTTGGGATACCTATTGCGTGGGGCAGATACATCTGGTAAGCGTCTCCCAGGGCCAGAGACTGCCGGAGCCTCTCGCAGCTGTTAGTGAAATGGACATTCTGCTTGTCTGAGTGCAGAAGTTGATAAGATATGAGTAATAGAGCACTTCATTAAACTGCATTGGTGGATGCGCGCTGGTCGGTTAGTAAAGATGAGATTAAAGCCCAAATTTTTTGGACTTTGACTTCATTTGCAGTTTGTTGAGTGTTTTGCAGACATGAGGAAAATGTATCTATTTTCTGCTAACTGTGGAAGCAGCTCTAAAAACAGCTATGTCTTTACAGACTTTTCCTCTGTGAGAAAAACATAGCTTTCATTGAGCAGTTGAAAATCAAGTGTCAGAATTTCCTGCAGACTTGGATGAACTCTGGTTTTTGACTGTGTGTAATTTACTTGAATATTTTGGTTTTGTGCCAGAGCAGCATGAAGGGGCCTTTATCTATAAGAGAATAAAGTCCATGAAGGTTTTGTTGTTGCATTTGACAAAATGCAAATTGCACAAACTTGAATCTCTGAATCAGTTTTAATTTGCAAAACTCACACTAGGTGGTTATTACCAAATACTGCCAAGGCTTCTTGCCTGTGAAAGAATTTTCCCAGTTTTTTACGTAAAATTTTTGTATTATAGAGCAGTGCAAAAGCAGGAATTTTAATTTTCTTTTGATTTCTCGTTTAGATGTTTCCAGTTTTGGGGCTGTGTTTGAATCTGGACTATCATATAAACATCTCAAATTTTGAATTTGATGTTAACACTGGAATCCAAACTTTCTAAAAGTTTTTGGATGGTGGTGGAGAATGTTGGTATTCTAGACCAGTCACATCTGTAAATTAGTACAAGGAAATGAGAATTGTGAGGATTTATTTTCAGAAAATATTTTGTAGCAATTATCTGCTTCTCCCACCCTCAACCAGTCTGTAAGATCAAAATCTGTTCCTTTTTCATTGTTTTCAGAAACTAATGTGATGTGATGGGAGGATGGGGGAGCTTCACAGCATACCAGTTGTAGGACAAAGGTAAATGATACATTTTTTTCTTCTGAAGGCAGAATGTTTGAAAGCTCGATCATCCAGTGTCAGCAAGTGGGACAAAACCAGGACAAATGATGGAATCGAAACCTTACATCCTTAGCACAACTTTAAAAATAAATAAACCTGGAAGAGTGTCAACATGCCTGTACTTACTTGCAGGAGACTGTCTGCAGTCCCCTTGTTCCTATTCTTTGTGCTGACAGCTTCCAGCTGTGTGGAATATTTAAGATGGGATAATAAACCTAGCCTAGTGCTAAACCGAGTACTCTACAGTGAGCCTAATACCATCAGTTACATCTTTAAGGAGTGTTCAGCAAATACGGGGTAAAATAAAGTTTTTAAAAATTTTTAATTGTGTTTAGAAAGTAAGAGGTTTTTCAAGCTTTGAAAGCTGTTTAGTAAAAAACCCTAAATCATCTGCTCAGTGCCTTCCTCTGCCTTCTCTTTGAGATGGTCTGTAGTCATTTGTCTTATCAGCTACCTTATCAGCACTTAAGATTTTCTCTTTAAAGTACCTATCAGTTATTTCTCATACCAGAAAAAGCCCTTGAAGTTTTAGGCTGCTCCTCTAGAAATCCATATTTATAGCCAAACCCCTCACAGAAGCCTAAGCATGTCTTGAGGTTCTAACATAAACTCTGAGACAGATACTGGGAATCCCTTTTGAATTCCTTTCAAAGCTTTAAAGTCCCTTTATTTCCTTTCGTTCTTCAAGGAAAGGCATTATATTGATTTAGATTTTATTTTTTTGAGATAGAACACAACTGATCTGGGAGTTTATTATCATTGCACCTGAGTGCAAGAAGCATGTAAATCTTAGAGATTAGGTTTGAATGCCAGCCTTAGTCTCAAATAGCCCATTAGATCTCAAAGATGACTTGTGTGCATAAATGTGTGCTCATACATATGTGTATTTGTTTCTTCATCTTAGTGTGCACTTGCATATGCATGTTCATCTAGCTCTACATGTAAAAAGACAGATATATCTCTGTATGTGTGTGTGTGTGCATCTAGATGCCAAAAAAAAAGTTTGAGAATTTGTATGACTTTTCAAATTGGCACAAAAAGTGTACCGTTTCAGTACGCCAGCAAAATGAAAAACTGTTTAGCTTTTGAGCAATACAAACATTTCATTTTCATTGGATGTAACATTTTTTGTGTCTTAAATTTCAAACTGAAAAATCATTTCAAAAATACAAATGGGGTTTTTTTTGTTTTGAAACTGTCAAGACAGATCACTTCAGCAATTTTTGGAACTTTGTTCCTGAAGGAGAAGTTAATTAAAACTGTCTTTTCCTCCTATGATTTCAACCAGATGATGTTTTCTTGCAAAATAAATAAATTTTAAAAAAATAAATCATGGACAGGTGTGCTTTTCAGAGAGAAATCTGCAGTGTTTTGTTAACTAATGGGCAAAATATTATATTAAGATCAGTTATAACTGTCAAGTAACTTGCATTGGCTATTTTTTCTTCAATATGGCATGTTATTGAAAATACGAAATGAAAAAACACACATCCAGTTTAGAGAGGCACTCTTTATCAGGGAGTGTAGTGATAGGACGAGGGGTAATGGGTACAAGCTGAAAGAGGGTAAATTTAGACTAGACGTTAGGAAGAAGTTTTTCACTGTGAGGGTGGTGAGACACTGGAACAGGTTGCCCAGAGAAGCTGTGGATGCCCCATCCCTGGAGGTGTTCAAGGCCAGGCTGGATGAGGCTTTGAGCAACCTGGTCTAGTGGAGGGTGTCCACCCCATGGCAGGGGGGTTGGAACTTGATGATCTTCAAGGTCCTTTCCAACCCAAACCATTCTATGATTCTATGATTTTAAGGGATTTAAGCAAATTTAAGCTATGGAAAGCATAAATATACTATCAGGGGTTTTTTTTTGTGGTGAGCTCTAGTCATGACTGCAACATTATGACTCTCTGTGGTAAGCATGTTTCAGTCTTTCAGTAGAAAAAAAATGTTTAAGTTGTATAATAATGTCTAAATTAGTTCCAAAACTTAGGGAGTGATTTTACACTTATTCAGATGTTTAAAGATACATTGGGCTTGTGCGGTGAAAACAGGGTTATAATAATAGTTGGAGATGACTTAGGATGAAAAGGGTCAAGTGATGTAAACCACCACAGAGTCTGCATTTTGTCACTCTTGAATTAAATAAGGGTATTCAGGACAATAGTATGATTGGGAAAGGGAGGTTGCTTTTTTTTTTGGCTTTGATACACTCAGAGTACATAGTTTTTAATGTAATTTTACATGATTATTCAGTTGAAACATGCGAAAAGTATGAGCATTCTCAGCAGCAACTATAAAATGAGTCTCTCCATAGGAAGCACAGGGACAGCGTGCCCAAAGCTCCGAGGCGTTAACTGCTTTTTTTTTTTTTTTAATGAATGCTTTAAAAACATTTTACGCAACTTGTGAGTAAAAAGACAGAATAATCACTGTAATCAGAACATCAAAAGTTGGGCCCAGGCTCAGCATCGTGTTATGGAGACCTTTCATGAGTCTGGCGTTTACTCTTTCTGTAATAGTAAGGGCTCTTCATTTCACGTTAACTCTTTATTTAACATAACCAAATCTTTAAAATATATAAAATTTTTGTTCTGAATAAGTAGCTTCCAGATATTTTTTTTTTTTTGCATTTCAATCAGCACATGTAAAAATATTGCAGTTAGTTACTTCTTTGGTGGTGGTGGTTTTGTTTTTGTTTTACTGAAGTCTCTTTAACACTTCACTGCTTCCCATTTTTTCCCAAGCAGCAATTCCAGAAAGTCCTGTAGTTTTTCCTGTTAGAAGGATAAAACAATTATAAAGTTTAATGTCTTTAATGCAACCCTTTCTAAAGCCTTTACAAAGGCTGTCCAAAGGCTGTTTTCTCTAAGCAATGGAGGAATCAAGAAAAAAAAAAAAAAAAGAAAAAAATAAAGTATTTAATTGTTCCCAATGTAAAGGCCCTTTGAGCCTGGAAACGTACTCCAGATATTCCCCAACTCGAAAATATACTCTCCAGACTTTTCTTAAGAAAACTGACTTCAGTTTCTCAGAAAAGTAAGTTGGAGTATTTCTGGCTTTTTGTTACTCCTACGACTTTCTGAAACAGATGCTTGGGTAAGGTATGTCAGGCAGCAAAGTAGGATCATGAGGCCAACACCAGGCTTGATTTCCTCTTCCTTGCAAAGCAGACAGTGATGTTGTCCCAGCAGGAGGGTGTGAAGATACTGACATCTCCAAGCTGGGTTTGCTGATGAAAGGCAGGGGAACACGGCGAGTTGGAGGGAGCAGTCACGTTAGCTTAGAGGCATGTGAGAGACTGTGAACATTGCCTAATGCTCTCTGCCTTTAGCACTCTGTTTTTAGTTGTTTCCAGCCAGCTCATCGCAGTAATTTAAGATTAATTTTTCCACAGATTGTTCCTTTATCAGATTACTTTTTTTTTTAAATTTCAACAAAAATAGGTCATTTATTTCAAGAAAAAGGTTGGTAAAGAACAGGTGGTTTTGCCGGTGCTCATTTTCTTAATTTCGTTTTTTGAACAGCTGTGTAATCCTCTGTGGTTTGGATATATATACTGAAATTTGGCAGTGAAGTGCCTTTCATTGTTCTTGTGAAATTCACCCTGTTTTAGCCAAGTTGCAAACAGGGGAAAAAGTTGCCATTTTCATAAATGCAGCAGGATTTTACATCTTATTTTTGGTGTGGTGTTTTTTGTTTTTTGGGGGGTTTTTTGTTGTTTTTTTTTCTGATGATATTTTGAATTTTCAGAAGAATTTGTGGTGCAAAACAAAACAAAAACCTTTTCCACAGAAAAATATCGATAATTTGGTACTAGTATTTATCCTGAACTAAGATGTACCAGCTGAAATAGGGACATAATGTCGAAATATCAAAATATTTCATTTTGCCCAGTTCAGCTCTATGTCTCTCAGAAGTACAGTGTTGATGCATGAGAAGGTAAGTACCATGATGAACTACCAAAGTGCAAAAGGTCAGAAGATGTGTTGCATCATGGGAAACAAGTTTTGTTTCAAGAAATATTTTTCTGTAGAAAGCTTTGATTTTGTGTGTACTCCCACAATTTCTAGTAAGAAACCTCTCTGTAAGAGAGAGATTTTCTCTGTTCAGTTCAGTAGAGACTTTTGCAAGGAAGGATGACTTCCATTTGTCAAAACTGAGCTTGAAATGGATATTGAAAATATTAATTCTGTAACACTTTTTAAGTCACCTTGAACATAGTAAGAATAATGTTGTTACTAATAATGAAGAATGTGATGTATTGCTCCAAGAAAGGAATTGAGAGAATGGAACTCGGAGATCTGAGAGTTGCTCCAGAGAAGTCAAAGAAACAATGAAAATCCATCTAAAATTAATTCCTACATTTTTCAGGCCTCCTTGCTATTTCCTAACCTCCTCACGGATCAGATGAACCAGGAACCAACCTTACTAAGAAATTTCAGACATCTGTTTCAACTTAAAATGCCTCCTTTGTTTCCTACTTTCATCAAGTTCCTTAGAGAAAAGAGCTTCTCTCAACCAGATCTCCCCCACGTTGTGATCTATGTGAAATAATCAACAGCAGTATGTGATAATCTGTAGTGTGATATACTGACAAATGCAAACTAAACTAAGCAGAGTATGGATCTCTTGTTTCTATAAATATTTTACACTTTCTCAGATGACTTAAATTTATGAAGGCCTTAGAGACATACGCCTGCAAATATAACACTTTGTTTCACTGAATTCCAATTACATTTGAAAATGTAGAAATTTCTCTGGCATTCTCGCTTAAATGCTTTGTCTGTGAAGTACATGGTCCATGAATTCTGTCTTTTTGTAGGGTTTTTCTTCTCAATTTTGATTCTAACTCTTTAGAAGAAGCTACACCTAAGCTAGTATTAATCAATACCAGCAGTATTTTTCATAGAGTTGCCACTAAGGTATTCATGTCACCATAAATGTTAGGGAGAAAGGTGCAGGAGTGAGAGAGCAGCTTGGCTAAGAGTTTAATTTTATCTTTAGTCAGACTGAATGAAAACATATAGGAAACCAGCTTTTACTACTTTTTTTTTTCTAAGTAATGTTCCAAGTTTAGACTCAATTTGTGTCTGTGCCATGTAGACATAGTGTTCTAAAAGGGCCATTAGCTGATGCAGTATGGCAATTCTCATGTTGCTTTTTACCATGGTAAATCCTTATACTACTGAAATACCTTATATGCAGTGTGAAGACAAGCAAATGAAAAAAGTAACCTTTAGGGTTTCTTTTTTTCAAATTCATTTCAGCAGGAGCTGTAACCCTACAGCTCCATGACTGTTACGATTCATGCTCATGCTGAAAGAAGTGGTTTTACCCTCTCCTTGCTACAGCCATTTCTCAGTTTCTCCCTTTTTCCACCATTACTTGTTTGTGCAAACTTGCATTGAGTGAAATTAAGGGAGCACAAGATTTTTTGGGGATGTGCCGGAGATGGGGACAAGCTGGAAAACAATGCTTTTTCCCATAATGGCCAAAAGCAATGTGCTAGAACTGCACAGCTTTGATACTTCATTGGGAACTACATCATGATAGAATATTCAAAAAGTTTATTCAGATAAAATAAAGATATTTGTTCAGATAAAAATATAGGCAAATATAGATAAAATATAGATTAAAATATAGGCAGAATGAAGCCTAGGTAAAAGCCTAGTTCATGAGAAGGATAAATGAAGCTCTGAAACATATTTGGAAAATGGCAAGTGAAATCCTACAGTAGGGGTAATAAGTGCTAGTGTTGGGACCTGTTGCACTTTTTATCTTTGTTATTGAGTTGGAAAAAGGTGTTAACCTCTCAGTAAGTTAACAGTGCCAAAATTGCTACAAGTCTGAAGCTCAGTCTAGACAATGACATAAAACAAGATGTCGTGGTAGAAAGGAAAGCTGGGAAAGAATTAGCAATACAAGGTTATTCTATATAAAACAAGCAAACAAACAAAATCTGAGAACCAAGAAACTATCCTGAAACATTTTGTTCTCTACAGGAAAATGATTCTGAGGAAAACACAATGCTAAGAAAAATCAGATTATGTCAGTGTACACCAAATGGACATGAATTTGTCAAACAGTATGGATAGGAAAAGACTTATGCAGTTTTGGGCTGCTTATGAAAAGTAATCTCATTTCAAAACCAAAAATGATTATGACAAGCCAGTACTGGGATTCTGGACAACATCCTACAATAAAGATACTGCCACACTAGGGTTTAACTAGCATTATTAGGGCTTCTGAAAAAGTTTCAGAAGTCTGAAAAGCTAAATGTGTGCAATTTAGTATGACTTAAGTTAGTGAAAAATTTAGGGCTTAAACACCTGGAGAAGATCTTTCCATCAATTGTTGTAGCTCCATTGACTTGGTTTAGTTGCAGTTTCCTGGGACAAGGTCAAATTATTTATCAGGAAATGTGAATAAAAGCAATGGGGTAAAATAGAGAGTAAACATACATTGAAGATACACACACATGATCCTTACAGTGTGATAAAACTGGCTGTGGAATTGTCTACTTAGAGAAAAATATAAATCACATTGTCTGGTGCTTTTAAAGTGATTCTGAGCAAAGCCCAGTGTAGCATGCTGAACTGGAGTGATCTTCCTCTGGTTGGAAAATGGGCAATATTGCATGGACTTTCCAAATACTGTTATTCTCTACAAGAATCCACACAGAAAAAGGATCAGATTTAAGTATTGATGTATGAAATAAGCCATAGAGATTCAAAATTACTTTCAAATCAAAACCAGATTTATGGATTGCTGTTGCTGTATTGTCTTGATAGGAGACAGCAGCTTTGTACACTATCATTGAGTTTTGGATACCCAGATGTCAGTCTGTAAGCTTGATAAGACCTCTGATAGTAAACTAAGGAATTAGGTTTTCAATTCTATAGAAAGATCAGATTTGAAATCTTGGTAAATTTCTGCTCTTTGGTCTTTTTCTTTAATGAGATTAAACCAAGGCAGTAGCTCAACATGTCTAAAAATCATCCTGACCTAAACAAACGACCAACAAACATTGAAGATCTATTTATACATTTGAGTGCTGTTTGCCCTAGGCACATACCAGCCAAGTTCTGAGTTCTGTCACACCCATTGCTCTTTTTCAGTTTATAATCTAAATAGCTTCTCTCCAATGGCATCAGAAGTTGTGCTCCAGAGTTATTTGGAGTTTTGGAAATATGTAAACTCAGATTTTGAGGTACCTTTAGATACAGGAAAAGACACACAGTCTCTGCAACAAAATGTTCTGCATACCCACACATGGTAGCCAAAACTAAATCAGAAGGAGAAAAACATGCTGCTTGGGAGAGATATGAGGTAACTCACAGAACCAAAAGCTATGCCCACAGCCACCATAAAAACTTAATCTTCGTTTTGAGATTCTTGTAGTTCAATTCATTCAATGTGGAAGCCAAAAGACAAACACAGTTAACAAGGTATTCAGTGTCACTGGATAGTAAGGAAAGAGTGGAAAAGAATGCAGAGAAATATTCTTGTGGCTCTGTTTTGTTGCTTGTATTTGGCTTTGAGAAAGCAGCTTTGCTTTCTTGATTTGCAGAGGATTGTTATACTGCTGAATTGCACAATGCTGCACTAACACTAAGCTTTAAAAACTGGCAACACTGATCGAGGTCATTCAGTCACTGTGTTTTGGTAGTGTTAGCGTTACTTCGTGTGAAAGCAGAGCTGTGTGAATCAGTCAACATGTGTTGTGCTTGTGTATAAAATAGAGTGTTCTTTAGTCCGATATTTGTATGCATCAGATATTATCTTTGAAATTTAAGAGAATTTCCACTTTTTCACTCTAGCAATAGTCATAAACAGATGTCAAGGCTTGAAAAACGATTTCTGACAATACCATGGCTTCTCACATTTCATCATGCCATACACTTTTAAGAAAAGAGAGAGGAGGCAGGCTGCTGCTGACTCCTTGAAAACAAACTAAGATGTATGGTCAGATGGAGAATTACAATGAAATATATTTGTATTAATGCCTGGTTTTCACTACAGGATAAGCAACAGCTTTCTCAAGAGTATTTCTTTCTATACCAATGAAATCTATGTACAACAGGACAAGTTAAGGGGTTCTATCAGGGATAGTGTTATGCTCTGAAGACAAAATGTAGAGGGCCAGAGCAAACTTATCGATTACTCGGTTCCCCATAGCCATTAAATCAAGTGTCTCTTGCTTCAGGAAAGTGGATTTTACTTGCAGGTCTACAATTAGGCTGGATATAGGGCAAGTACATGTTCATTTCCAATTATCCCCTGCAATAGTGCACAAGTTTTCCTAATTGCCTGGGAGAGAAAGTTAATGAGGGGATGGACAGCATTTTTATGCATGCCAGAGAAGTCTCCAGCCTGCTGACAATGATCCTTTCTCAGGTCTCACTTGCTAACAGCTGGGATGAACCTTCTGTTCCCAGAGCAGCACAGCTGTGTGTGGTATTAGGAGGTGTCCAAATGCAGCCTTTGCCCCAAAAAGTACTTGCTGGCTTCAGAAAAGGTGAATAAAAGCATGTGGCAGAGAGCAGAGCTATGCAGATAGTTTTATTTTAAAGACAAAAGCATTTCAATGTTGTGTTGTTTTACCAAATTGCCAGGAACTTGCTCTAAAGTTCATTGTGTTTTATTTTGTGTGCTTGTGATCATGTGGCAGTGTTCAAAAGGAAACCCGTGGGTTTGTCCTGTGCAATTGTACCTCCTCATGTGCTGTCCTGCAGAGAGTAATACCTTAAAAGCGGCAACATCTAGATAACCAGTAACTTGCTGGAGGCAACCAGGTTATTAATATGTGAAAGTATATAGTTGACAGGCAGCTTGTTCTCTTGCTTCTCATCATGATGAACATGGAGCCAAAGCCTCTCAGTTCTTGCAGAAATCTGCAAAAAGGCCCTTGAGCCTTTTGTTAAGGAGGAACTCTGATGTCTCCAGAAGGAACCAGGCAGGTCTCCTTGAAGGCCTGAGCTTATTTTCAGCACAATAAAGCAGTTTTCTCTGCTTCAACTTGCTGTTTTTATTGTGATTCAGATTATAGGAAGAGTTGTTTTCCAGGGATCTAGATGCACATCTTGCCTGTCTTGTGAAATGAGGTGTTCAGCAAGCTCTGGGCATCCTGGGCTTGCCCATCTGTAAATGTTTGTCTTTTGTAAATGATCTCGCTGGGTCATAGGACAAATTCTTTCTGGAGGTGAGGTTTCCTCATCTTCTGTTAGCAAGTCTAAGACTTCCAGAGGTGTCTGTCTTCAAGTGAGGTGGGCAATGGCATTTTCAACGTTATGGCTCAGTGCCCAGTTCAGAAAAGGAGACTAGTACTCTGAACAGTGTAATGGTTCCAGCTCTTGATCATTTAATTTCTTCTAGCAACACATATTTGAAAAATCACATGTGCCTGTTGTTGCTCATGCTTAACTGAAAATAAACTATAAAAGCTCCAAAACAATTCTGAGCACTGCCTCACCTGGCCAAATCCCATTAGTGACTGGTGTGTCAACTCATAAAATAACACTGCGATTTCTGAAGGAGTCCATGCTATTTTACCATTAAAATTATCTCATTTCTTTTAGCTTACACAGCTGTCTTTTGCTGTCTTGACACAACTGCTTGTCGATTAAAATTCTTGGCATGGGACAGCCTTTACTTATGTATACGTTACTATTTTGATTATTTCTGTTCTTCGGGGGAACCAAAAGCGTGTAATCTCTGATTTGTAAAGCAGTCTTGTTACAAGTATCTTATTTTATAGGATTTAAAACAGGGACATATTTGATATCTTCCTTTGATTTGAAAGAATAGTCTGGTAAAATATGCTTTCTAATAAGGTGGTTGTGAGGTGGTTGTAGCCACAGACCTAATAAAACAAATGTATGTTGACTTGGCATCTTCTCCCCCCCACCCCCCGCCCACTTTGGTTTGCTTTTCCTGTTAAAAGCAGTCTTGTCAGGATGAAGTCTGTCCCGAATAACTGCTTAATATACTTTGATGCTAGACTGCAAGTCACTGATTTCTTTTGAAATATCCCTCTTCCCCACAACAATCAGTTTCAGCCTTTCTTTGCTCTGTCAGTAGAACACTGGTAGCAAGTGGAGGGTTAACATACCAGGCAGCGAAGCTGCTCTATTAGAGAGCTTAATTTTAGGAGCTTAACTTTGAACACCCAGCTTTAAGACAGCTTCCATTAGCATTACACAGTTAACTCTTAAAATCTCTCAGGTTCAAAAGACTGTGAATTGACATATGCTTTCCTTTTATTTAAATTGGAGCTTTAGAGTTATCTATGAATCAAATTATCACCTCACTGAAACCAAAATTATGCATGTTAAAATATTAATATTTTTTGCCATGGCCATGTTAGTCTACATAAAAGCCTGTTAAATGGTATGCAATAAGTTTCATAGAATATGTAGAGGAAGTTACCTTATGCATTAGATTTATTTAGTCACAGTCGTAAAAGATAACATTTAACAGAAAAAAAAAAAATCAAGGAACTATATGTAAACTCAAATTCATCCAAAAGTGTTGTTTTGTTCAAATAGAAGTGTTTCACGGAAAGATTTTTACTCAAGGAGTGATTATTAAAAAAAAAAAAACAAAAATAACAGCAACATTTTTAAACATTCTGGCTTTTCTACTCCAAAACAGCTCTTGGTAAGGGCTAAATTACAGTTAAATGCTCATGTGTCATAAAACAAAAAAGTTTACACAACTGTAAATCATTTTTCTCAGTTTAATTTCAGGAGTAGTGTAGGCAATTTCTTTCTTTCTGTTCCAGAACAAGAAAATATTCAGAACCCTGGAATTTATAAAGGAACAGAAATCTGATTCTTATGTAGCTGTAAGAGTTATATACCTATATACCTTCTCATTATATTGTTTTGCAGTAAATTACTTCAGTCTTAAAACCTGCATTAAGAGCAGATTCATTAAGAGCTAAGTTTAGACTGCTGCACTGTAAAAATCACGATTGGTGTTTTCCAGTTAAAATGCTTTAGTATTGTAAACACAGTTATACATAAAATCTTACCTTGGGTTTTCTGTAGTGAAACCAACGGTTCTTGAATGAGAAAGTGAACTCCAGTTTTTGCTTAAACTAACACTAAATGTTGCAGACATTGTGAAATAAATTGTTTTGTAGAGCCACTCAATTTACAAATTCTGTCATTCATTAAAAAAGAGAGAATTCCAGCATTTAGTTATTACATGCAAATGTTCATAGTGAGAAAATATCCAATATTATCACTGAATTAAATTAAGATGTAAAGTATCTGTTGGTGTGCTTACAGCAAACAGTCACACAGAGACACTTGTATGCAGTATCGGTACCTATGGAGGCAAGAGTTTAGAGAAGAAGTTGGAGTGTCTGCTGCTAGCAAATGTTCTCAGGATGATTTTCCTTATCAAATTATCAATAAAGTGGCCTGTTGATTAAATTTCCTTTGGAAATATTGGGATACGTGTTTTGAAACATTTTTATTAAAATTCTGTACGATGGAACTGGTTGCATAGAAACTAAAAGAAACTGGATTATGCCTGATACAAATTCATTGCTATAATTCATTAGCTAAATTCAGGTTTTTCTATGCATGCAGCCAAGCTCTTTTGAGTTCCTTGTTACATGCATGTATGTAATCTGTTTGCTGTTGTAAGCGTACTCTTTAACCAGCCATATTTCTTTTGTCTCTTCTGGGGCATCCACGTTTGGGGTTATCTATGGGGAAGAAAAAAAAAAAAAAAAAAAAAAAAAAACAAAAACCTATGACATAAAGTCTATGAGCACCAGAAAATACAAAAGCAAAATAATATTCAGGACTACATCTTGGTAAAGTGTTGCAAATTTTCCAGTGCATGTTGGTTTAGTCTGTGCACGTGCAAATTGATTGTTGGTACATGCAACAAATATATGGTTGCAGCCATGTATTTTAAGTGTATCCAGATATTAAAAAACATGATATATGAAACATAATCGATATTGCCTACACTGTCTATGTAATCTATACACTTATTTCCGTGGAGACTTTAACAAGGAAGTCTAGTTTCTTCTTCTTATGAAGTTAAGCTTATGTTTCTTTAAATTCCCCTCCTTCCACTTTACCACCTGGTCTTATGTAGAAAATGTGTGCAACATTGTTCTCCTGATCAACTTTGCATTTAGTTGCATTTGGTGTTAGAGTACTTTAAAAAGTGGGCAAATGCTGTGTTTCATATCCCTTACCTGCAGAATGTTCATTTTTTTGGAAAAACAATCTCAGAATGATAACTTCATAAAGTGTTTATTTTACAAAACAGAATAAAACCAATAATGATAATGGCTACATCACATAATTAGCTAAATTCCTTCTGTAGTTCTGTATACTCCAGCCAGGCTTTTCTCACTTGCTTTTTCTGTCTTGGACAGAGATGTTCCATTGTGAAAAACTCTGCTATTGTTTTATTGAATGGAGAAACATGAAAGAACCAGTGGGCATCTTTAACCTCACTTCACGCCACACTGGTTTTAAAATATAGCTGATGGCAGATGAAGTTGCCAAGCCACTATCCATCATATTCGAGAAGTCGTGGCACTCTGGTAAAGTCCCGCAGACTGGAAAAGGGGAAACATAACCCCCATTTTTAAAAAAGGAAATAAGGAAGACCCGGGAAACTACAGGCCGGTCAGTCTCACCTCTGTGCCTGGCAAGATCATGGAGCAAATCCTCCTGGAATCTATGCTAAGGCACATGGAAAACAAGCAGGTTATTGACGACAACCAACATGGCTTTACCAAAGGAAAATCGTGCCTGACGAATTTGGTGGCCTTCTACGACAGAGCTGGTGGATAGAGGAAGGGCAACAGACATTATCTACCTGGACTTGTGCAAAGCTTTTGACACAGTCCCACATGACATCCTTGTCTCTAAGTTGGAGGGACATGGATTTGACGGAAGGACCACTCACTGGATAAGGAACTGGCTAGATGGCCGCACTCAAAGAGTGGTGGTCAATGGCTCAATGTCCAAGTGGAGACCAGTGACAAGTACTGACCCACAGGGGTCAGTACTGGGACCAGTGTTGTTTAACATCTTTGTTGGAGACATGGACAGTGGGATGGAGTGCACCCTCAGCAAGTTTGCTGATGACACCAAGCTGTGTGGTGTGGTGGACACGCTGGAGGGAAGGGATGCCATCCAGAGGGACCTTGACAGATTGGAGAGGTGGACCAATGCAAACCTCATGAAATGTAACAAGGCCAAGTGCAAGGTCCTGCCTGTGGGTCGAGGCAATCCCAAGCACAAATACAGGCTGGGCGGAGGATGGATAGAGAGCAGCTCTGAGGAGAAGGACTTGGGGGTATTGGTGGATGAGAAGCTCAACATGAGCCGGCAGTGTGCGCTTGCAGCACAGGAAGCCAACCATGTCCTGGGCTGCATCAAGAGAAGCATTAGCAGCAGGTCAAGGGAGGTGATTCTCCCCCTCTCCTCTGCTCTCGTGAGACCCCACCTGGAGTACTGTCTTCAGATGTGGGGCCCCCATCATAAAAAACACATGGACCTGTTGGAGAGAGTCCAGAGGAAAGCCACAAAATTAATCAAACGGCTAGAGCACCTCCCCTATGTGGACAGGCTGAGAGAGTTGGGGTTGTTCAGCCTGGAGAAGAGAAGGCTCCGAGGAGACTGAATAGCAGCCTTCCAGTACCTGAAGGGGGCCTACAGGAGAGATGGGGAGGCACTCTTTGTCAGGGAGTGTAGTGGAAGAACAAGGGGTAATGGGTATAAGCTAAAAGAGGGTGAATTTAGACTAGACATTAGGAAGAAATTTTTCACTATGAGGGTGGTGAGACACTGGAACAGGTTGCCCAGGGAAGTTGTGGATGCCCCATCCCTGGAGGTGTTCAAGGCCAAGCTGGATGAGGCTTTGAGCAACCTGGTCTAGTGGGGGATGTCTCTGCCCATGGCAGGGGGGTTGGAACTTGATGATCTTTAAGGTCCTTTCCAACCAAAACCATTCTATGATTCTATGATGTTCTTCAGTAGAAAAATGAATTATAACATCAAACAGCCTAGAAAGTGAAAGAAGTGACTGCATCTACTAATCTGCCAGTTATTCAAAGTAATCCACTATGTTTTAGGATAGTGTAATATAAATCAAGCTATTTAGTGGCTAGTTTCATTTATATCACCCAGACAGCCAAAGAGAGACAAGTGTTTAATGTGTTTCTTTGTATCCTGCTGGAAGCACTGGAAAGGTCTTGCCTCTGTGAATCACGGTCAAGTCTTATAGGTATTTTCTGTTATCTCTTAGAGCCTCATCTTGCTGCTATCGAGGTCAGTGAGAGTTTAGTGATTGAAAACATATTTGCAGTGATAACATCTCTTTACTCTCCTAGTCAATTCAAACAGCTAATAGCTCTAAAGGAGCCCTCTTATGTCTACCTCGCTTCCTCAGTTGTTGAACATTTTATTTAAATTAAAGAAGTGCTAGCTTCTCAGCATTCTTATTAATTGATATTCTTGATCTCAAGGCAGGCTATAAATAGTACCTTTTTGCTGTCTGTGATGTGCACTATGGCAGTTCTTACTTTCTTTGCATATCTGCTCTTAAAAACACATTTTTTCCACGGTATCTTTTATAAGTAATACATGAAAGTCTGGATTCATTGATTCCAGTTTATGGTGGCATTTGGAATTTACTGAGCAGATTTAAGTTCCCAGCAAGATTCTTCAGCTGTGAAAGTAAACTGAAAGCCTGCAGTGATTTTTGTATTATGAAGTACTGTAACGGACACAAAGGCAACTGCAGTCCAAAGTAGACATGTCTGGGTCAGCTCCCTTTGGATGGCATGGAACAGAAGCAAGTCAGCAGGGCATCAAGGAACTCCAAAAAGCAGAGAAAAAGAATCTGTGTGATGCACTGTTCTGCTCTGAATGGTCTACGGTGATCAAAGTTTGCTATTCTAAAACTAACTTGATTATCTTTTCCTAACACTGAAGTAATTTGTGTGGGTGCAGTAAATGTCATCTACCTTCCTCTAATACGCATATTGAGCTTGTCAGTCGTCAAACAGCAGCTCTCCATTTTGCTTCTTTGACAGGCATTTGCTGTTTTTGCTTTCCATTCCGAAAGGAACAACCTCCTTCTGCATCCTCACTAATGCAGTGGCTCAAAATCCAGTGAAGTTTGAAGTGAGAACCTGGTTTTCTTTAAATACATGTAAAGATTTCTTGTTATTGTTTTACCCCAGCTGTCAGGAATGTGATCGTTGGGACAGAAACAAAAGAACATAAATTTTCAGATTGTATTTCCATACTTTCAACTTTGTGGCTTCTTTCTGATGAATGAACAAAACCCATCACATACTGAGTGAATGTTACAGGAAGAAATGACTCCAGAAACATATTAGCTGCCTACAATGACAGCCCAGGTCTCAGTTCAAAGAAAGTTGTCCTGAGTATCACAGACACATTGGAATATGTCCTTCCCACATTCCTCTCAAACCACAGACAGGAGATCCTGCACCATAATAATAAGAGCCTGTGGGTTGTTAAGAGCCAGGAAAGAGCAGCATTAGAATAGGGGAGAGAAGTTATACTTGAACAAGGAAGCATCAGAACTTTCTTCTAGACTCCAAACTGCCAAACTGATTCCTGAACCACATTCAAAAGACTCATTTGTGTTTTCTACATAATTTGAAACATATTTAAAATTGTGTGATATAACTATAGGATAGTACATGCTGTTTATTTAGGAAGAGAACTGTCTCAGCTGTGCTTTTATCTTGATTGGACTTGAGGTTTTTATGGAGTCTCAGAACAAACCAAGCCTATAGGAATAACACCTAAAAGCAAAATAATATGCCCTTGGCAGTTAAATGTACGTATATATACTCTGCTATTTGCTGATTTTTCAGTTATGAAGTGCAAATTCATAATTAAAGCTGCTAGGTTCTCTCTCAAAAACTTAACTGGAAGATGCTTTGGGGTCATGGCACTGCTAGTGCTCAGAGATTTTTTCCAGTACCAAATTGTACTTCTCTAGACAGCGTGTACTCTGTTCTCTCTTACTTGTTTAAGAAGAGGACAGATCAGAGGCTATGGAAATGTCCATGGATATGCGTCCAAATACAGTCCTGCTATGTTTGGTGAATAGCAGCTGTTTATGGGTGCTATTTACTTTGAATATAAAGTCAAGAAAGGCCCCACCGTTAAGCTACATCTGTCTGAGGTGTTCTTCTCCAGGTATATGAGCTTTTCCACCTAAGAAATATTCATACTTTCCTTTAAACAAGTTTGTTTACTATTCGTTATTTCTTGTGCTTGCTGCATTCATTATAAATCTGTTGTATATTTAATGCTCATTCAGAAAAAGAAACATTTTTATTCCTCCATAGACAGGCTAAGAAATTAAAATGGTAATAGTAACTTAAAGAAATGGACATCAAAAAGGTCATAGTTTTAATAACGTGAATCCTTCATAAAGTGAATTAGCTATTTCTGATAGTTTTCTCATTCAGTTTTGCTTGAAATCTGCCTTGTAATTTTTTTCCTGTTCCAAAGTGGCTTTATGCAAACCCACGCTATAGGATAGCCTCTACTGTTCTTAACGCCAAAAGACTGCTCAATGGTGTCAGAAACAGAAACCTCTGAAAGAATGCAATATTCAATTTCACCAAAATGAAAACAACATCCTTTGATTGTAGCAGTCTGTTTATTTTCTTACAAGTACTGAAGATATTTTGGCAGCTATGCTCCTTTTCTTGTGATTTGTGGCGTTATTATGAAAACAAATTGCCCAACTATTGGAGGATATTGAACCAAATTTGCTTATGTCAGTGAAGATAACAAGCTCCTTTCAGCCGCAGGGTATAATCCTTGCAGGAACTTCAGAGGCTTGGAAAACTGCTGCAGAGAAACATAGCAACTTTGCAGCTTTGGAACATTTTTAATTGGTAACCTCTGGCAGTGTAAAGTGAAAGCAGAACCCAGATTTTGGGTTGTGCTTCATTTGTAAATGGAAGAGGTAGGGCTGCACCAATGTCTGCCTGCAGCAGTTTCCAAGAGCAGACAGTAGGAGTCAAGTCTTTTGATGAACACTGGCTCACCTGTGGTGGATCAACACATACTTAAACTGACCTCAGCCTGGTACCTGCCTCTTCTCTCAGCAACAGCATTGCCATGAATGGCAGTGAAATATTTCCTCCAGTGGAGGGAAACCTCTGCTCCATCTAAGCCTTTGCTCTGGTGAAAGTAGATGAGAACAGCACAGGGCTTTTCTAGTCATCCCCTGCCTTTGAGACATGACTGACTCCATGCTAAATTCTGATGAGAAACACGAACTTGATGCTTCTTTCCACAACAGTGTAGAAAAACAGATTTCCTCAGCACTACTGATTCTTGCTGCCCAGTGGGGGATGTGCTGAGCCATGAAAGGTTACATCAGAACTTTCCCAAGCACTTAAAAGATCAGAAAAGGCAAGACCAGGGCAAATATGAAAAAGTTTTATTAACCTGTTCCTCATTGTGCATGTGATGAGGATAATACAGCTCATTTGCATTGACAGTAAAACATCATGGACCCCTTAATTATGAGAACTGTAATGCCCCCAATTTTTGTCTATTAACCAGTACTTGTAATAGCCACGTGTCACTACTGTGCGTTGAACTGCATCGCCACCTCTGTGATCCAGCATCATAATTATATTGTGTAAAGAGAACATTTTCATACTGAACGTAGCCTTACTTCATCTCTAGTTTTATTAGGCTGTGACAGTGTACTTTCACAGCAATTAGTTCAGTCAGTTCCATTAAATATGACATGTTGCAAGCTTTCAGCTTCCCTCGTTTCAAGTCTGAGAAACTGACTTCCCAGATTGACAGTGTGATAAGGAGACAGCACTGCCCTCTTTCACCTTGGAATATGGAAATGTAGAACTAATACAGACTGTTTGTACTTCATGTCTTTTTAAGATCTGTATCTGTCATATGTATACCCTATTCTGTGTATGTGATTTGTGAATGTAATATACTTTATCCCAAAAACATCTGACTTGCTGGCCTGCTGTGAAGCCCATACAGGCTACAGGGCTCCAGCTAGATTCCTGCTTGCTAGCTTCATGTGAACCCTAGTCAAAAATCTATTTTTTTAATCAGAAATTAGCTTAGAGCAATAAAACAGTTTTAATTTCACAAATGGACGCTCCTTGGGAGAATGGATTAGATCTCAGTTTCCCTCTCTCTTTAAGGGCAAAAGTATTTTAGCTGAAAATTGCATAATTATGTTTCTTTTGCCTAAGGCAAGTTCTGCCAGTGAACTACCATCAAAGGTATGCATTTAAGCAGGAAACCAGCATTTCTGGCTGGAAAGAAAAGCAGCATTATCTCTGCTTTGTTTACTTTAACTGGACCAGCAATGATTTAGCACGAACATGGGAGTTTTGCCTGCACATAGCTAAGGGGAGAGAGAGAGCCTAGGAGAGGGAAAGAGATGAAGTCCATATGTTAGGTACGGGTGTATATGCTTTCATGCCTTGCTTAGAAGGTTTAGTATACATCACTGAGCAAAGCTGTGAGATGTTATCTCATTGCCAATACATCAACTTGTTTTGGTTGGATGAAAATGGACCACCCTTCAGAATGCTAAGTCATTTGTCAAAATAAGAGACCCAAAACTGTCTGTGAGAGGCAGAGCACAGGGTTGGTCGAGAGTGTATGCTGGAATGCATTTAACATCTCTGAACTCAGTGCAAGAGAGGTGCAAGAGAGGTACAATGTAGCTGGTATTAGCACTTTTCTCTGTACTCCCGTAGGAAAATTTGTTCTGTGAAATTCAACGGACCAGACAACTATAGTAGGAGAATAAAGAAAGTGATGGCTCATGGGCTGTGAAACCTTATCTTAAATTGGTCTAGTAATACTGGGGAGAGGTACTCATGTTACTGCTTTTATAACTACTGTAAACAGGTTAAAGCTTTTTGTTACTGAAACCACACAGAAAATGAGTTCTTGGCCAAAGAAATTGATACTTCATTCAGCATGCTGTTACATCTTAAATAATGTTAAAGTGAAAATTGAAAGGCTGTGAAAAATTGTCTTGCTCTAAAAGTATAGGATGCAGATAATTTAATGAAAAACACTTTCACAGAAGTAAAATATGTAAAAGATGTTGTGAAAAAGTATTTCCTTGATATTTCTACATTGTTTACTGTTGTGCTGTTAGCGTACTATTAACTGCAGTGGTGTTTTCATCTATAACATACGTGTTGTCCAGATCCCAGTGAAACTGATGGAAAGAATCCCACTGACTTCAAAGACCTTGGAACTAAGCCCTTACATAAATTGCTAATTAAACTTGATTGGTGAGAAAGGTTGGCCAATGGAAAAAGTTTACTAGATTTATAGCCTACTTGAATAACAGGTAGTGGAATTAGTGAAGGTCTTGCAGCTTTATTGCTGGGGTTCTGTTTGACCACAACACAGCATGAGCTGTGGGCCTGTATTGCTTTTCCTCGTATTAATTCTTTGGTTCACACAAGTAAGGCAAATGTTTCTTTCTAACATTAATTTTTTGTTGTTTACATAAGACAGGCTTCCTTTTCGTTAAAACTTTTGTTATGTTTCCTTTGAAAAACAATGATATAAATTAAGTGAAAGGGAGTACAACTTGCATTAATGGGATGAAATGAAAAAATGAAGAATTATGCAGAATATCAGAGGAAACATCCTGACAGCAAGATTCTATTAGAATACTGAATTGTCTCTTGCAGGAAGTAGAGGAAGCCATGTCACTCGAGGCAGTTTGAAACTAGATTGGATGAACCACAGAGAAATCCAGCATATAAATCAGACTGGGAAATGGGCTGGATCACTTAGTAGACCTTCTGTGTCTCTGATGTCTAGAAGAATTTTAAAAGTTGTACAGTTTGAGAAAAGCCAACTTGTGTCTAGGCTTGGCTGTGATACTGATTATACTAAACAGCTTATATTAGGCAGTTTTCAGTAACCCACATGTAAAGCTAACCAAGAAAATCCTTAAGGAAAAAAGTCAAAATAAGATGAAAACTAAAGCCCTGTGACTCTGAAAAGGGACTTAATGTGCGTATACCTTCTGCTTATCTGTTTGTCTTATGTTGGTATAATCACTTGACTGTCCACATGGTGGGCAGGATTCTGACCAATTGGTATGAAAAAAAGAGGTTGACTGAGGTGAGTATTTGGCTGAGGGTGCTCACTGTATTAACCTGATTCTCTTGTTATCAATGCTTTGGTAGTTTAAACATACTGTATGTGCACTGACCTGGCACAAAAAAAAAATCCAGTATACTTTTAGGGATAACTACTGTTCACTGCTAGTTTTTTGTTTCCAGTGATTTAGTTGCTTGAATTCTGCAGCTGCGTGACTTATTTTGTTTGGTTAACAGACTTTGCTGTGTGTATTTGACCTCATTAATTAAATAGAGGGTGTACGCAATAAATCCTGTTAAGTACGGGGTAGGTAAGAATATTACATTATCCCCCAAAGCTCTTCTAATACTCCATGAAAATATTATTTGCATTAATATGAAAAATGCTGTTTCAGAATGTATTTTTGAAGGGAAAAAAGATCTTTCCCTCATGGCTTACTTAAAATTATTAAGGTGTTCTTTGAAGACCATCACAGTACAGTTTAGAATTAAATCAATAAACTGTTACTAAATGCCATTTGCCAGGAATAATCAAACAGGCATATGTTCAACACTCAGGAAACATTTTAGAGGATTAAAAGTCACAGCATGGAGAGGAATATGAAATCCTAAACCTTTGCCTGCACTCAGGCAAGCAGACAGCCACATCATGAGCAGCTGAATCAGGCTTCAGGAACTGCTTGCACAAACTATGAAAATGGCTGGCAAGATAAAATGTACCCTCAGCTGGAAGAAAATGATTCAGTGGTCACATGATGTCCCATGGCCATAGCTTTAAACCAGACTTTCAGAAACATATTCGACATGTTTTGATGATTGCACAGATGAAAGCATGCATTATACAGATGGGAATTCCAGTGTCTTGTGCAGAGCCTTCAGAACTTATGAAAAGGAGCATCTACAGTGTACTTTTAGGGCAACTGGAAAAAAAAAAAAAAGTGCCTTTATCAGTCAGTACAGTAGTTATGAAAGCCTTGTTTTCTTGAACGTACTGAACATACTGAAGTATTCACATGTACACATATGGTATTGGAGATTAATTCATCTGTCCCTTGATGCATTCCTCATCATTGAAATAGAAAAACAAACCAGAAGAGAATGGAAGAGACTGCTCTGGAAAGAAAAGCTCCATTTTATTCAGTCTGAAGCATGACAAAAAAAAAAATTGTTGGGGTTGGTCTTTGAGTGATTTTTTGCATGTCCTGTGGGCTTGAACTCCCCTAAGGTATTTTACCAAGCTCTGAGTGGGCAAAACAACCCTAGATACTTACCTCGTACATCATGGAGGCATTTTAAAAGCAAAAAACCCTACACTTTCTTCCTTTTTTTTCTGCAAATTTATTTGATTTTAAAAAAAGGGGGGAGGATGTGTTTTTTCAGTCTTTTAAACAATCTCAGTTTGAGATGTTTTATTTTCTCTGAATTTATCTATCTGGAGTACTTCTTGGGGGGGGGAGGGGGCAGATAAACCTCAAAGCAGGCAAGCAATTTTCTTAAGATTGACTGTAGCTTCAGATCGACATTCTTTAATGAGCCTAAGCCCCAAATCCCACCTCGCTGAAAACAGTCTAGTGTTTACCAAGGTTTCTAATCTTTCAGTTCAACTTGTAGATGTATAACAAACCCTCAGACTAGGCAAGAAGTCAAAATAAGCAAAGAGCTTTCTGGATTTTTTCCATGTGTTCTCTGGAAACACATAAATCTCCATGTAGGTTTTATCAGGCATATTTTCCCTTGGGTTTACCTAACTTTCTAATTTTTCTCATGAAGTTCCATATTTGTATAAAGGCATGAACATTTATGTGCATACATTTGTTCATTAAGGTCATAAGAATTTAGCACAATCTGGGAGATCTGTGCTATGGGTACAAACACAAAAGCAGGATGGAATAGACCATTTTGATTAGGGACTTATTTGTATCTGTGAATTTAAAGAACCAGTCACATTTTAGTAAATCATAAAATGTTTTAGACGTGTATATTTTGTAAGCACACAGGCATGGTTTTCAGTTGTGTTAAATCAGCCCTTTGGTTATCTAACTGGGATATAGTGAAGCCACAAATTATATCTGTAGAATTTAATGTTACAGTTGAAGCTTCCTTCCTCCACAAATATTCTCAGTTTCCAGGATGAATTAATCAGTTGATTTATGCAGATTTCTCAAAAGTAACGCTGCTTAAATGTTTTTAAAATGAATGGTAAAATTTGAGACAGGACCAACTGTCAACTGAGTTAGGTGAAATTACATCAGAGATTAAATTGACCTACTGATAAAATTATTAATGTTGGACCAGAGATCAAAATTTTAACTCAGTCCTCATTCAGTCATAATTTCCATTGACCTTTGTCAGGATTTTGCTTGCAGAAGTGAAAAAAAAAAAAAAAAGATAGTTTGGCTCCTTAAGCTGTATGTTACTAAAATAAAATCTTTGACCTTTCTGGTAGATGATCACAGTGACAAAATCAGGTTTCTTGCCAGATTGGCTGGCTATAAGATTAAACTTTGAGGATTTATAATTATAGTAAAAATTAGTGCAAGGAAGTAGAACAGTTTAAGACAAATGCTTTCAGTAGGTGCAGTCATTCATGTAGAGATCAGATTTTCTTTGCATTCTCTTTTCTATACCCTGTATGTAATAAATTCCACCTGAATGTATGGCAGCAGTTGTGATGTTCAGTGTCCCAAATAGTCAGACACCCAAGGTAGACACTTTGCTCTAACATACTTATCTTGATCTCTGCTTCTTGGGCAGTGCCATCATAAATTACAACGGACCATTTAATTGTGTAATTTCATTGATCAGATTTACCACTGCCGCCTTTGTTGCTAATACCTGTAATTCTGTTTGGATTTAATGAAAAGGCCAGAGCAAAATGTCTGAGGAGTGCTATAACCTGGTTTTCCACATTCCTGGCCTTTTGTTTGTTTCAGGCTTTGTAACATGGTAATTGATAATGATAGGTGGTAGATGAGATAAGTAGTTTTACGGTAATGCCAGGAAATTAGTTGACTTGCACTCATGGCTAGAAATGTATTTATTTTATTTTTTATTTTTATTTATTTTATTTTTTATTTTATTTCTTAACCATTTTATAGATATTTGCTAAAGTGTACAAATAATAATAATAATTTAAAAAACCAAAGAAAGAAAAAAAAAACAAGAAGAGAAATTCTGCATATCTATTCCCAGCAAAATTTCACTTCTCTTTGTTTAGGTCCTGCTTTAGCAAGTTGCTTGGTAACACAAGAGCCAGGGTAATAAATGGCAGAAATATAAAACTGAGGCAAATAGGCAGCTAGTATAATTTGGCAGTGTCATTTTCTGTGTGCTATGATTTCCTTTGCATTTTTAGTTATACTTTCAATATTAATGCTTGTATTAACATGGCTCTGGTGATTTTTTTTTATGTAGTTTACAGTTTTTTCTAAGATACATTACTGGGTTGAAGCATACATTTCACATCTATGATAAAGATCCCATTTGTCAGAAGCAGCGACGGAGGAGGACAGAGGAGAGTCCTTTCAGTCAGAGAACATTTTTCATTCACTGAGCTTCAGTGATATCCCTCCAAATGGCAATCTAGTGTAATCTTGGGACATGATTTGTAACATATCCTTCTGGGGACTGACCAGATTCCCATTGATTTTTCAATTCTGGATGTTGCCAAAATTTTGCATGAAGTTGAAATATCCAAGCTTCAGTATCATCAAAGAGACTGCAAAATGTTCGCGGAGAATATACCTTTTGTGTGTTATTGAGGAAAACCAAAGCATTATGGCTTTTGAAAAAGAAGTTCCTAGGAAGTCACTAAAACAGGTTACAAATGAGATGGAGGACTAATACTTTAAAAGACAAAGGACTTGTGAAGGTTAATTGCATGGAAAATGTTTCCTATTTAGAAGAGGCATTTAGACATGTCAACAAGACTTGTGGCAACATCTGCTGAGCACATTTTGATGCCATCCTTTATAGCCACTCATTTTTACAAGTCATGTTTCATTTTTGAAACATATCTGAGGCGACAATGCTATGTGCAGCTGAGAAATCTGTCAGTTTCTTGACACTAAAAAGAAGTAAACTTGTTCTCTTCCTTCTCTTTCTGCTGCTCTTTCCACCCTTCCTTGGTCTTTGCTCATTAGTTTTGAGCAGGGCTAAGAAGCTGAACTGATTCAAGGAAGGGTCCAACCAGCTTTAGATATTTGTCGGCATGGGATCTTGTAGCAAAAAAGGCAGGATGAAGATTGAGAGGAACCTCTTTCTTTGAGCAAAAAAATATATTAGAGTCACTAACTGCATTTTGTGGATCCTAAGAGATGGTGGTAATTGAGATATTAAGAGTGTCTTACACTGATACCGGGATGCAATGTAAAGGTCAGCATGGGCTGATCGGGAAAAAGTATTGGACCTGCATCTGAATTCCATCTGTGCCATTGTGCCCTGTACCTATGCATCCAATTATCTGAACTGTAAATGATCACTAGCTAGCTTACAACATGCAAATAATGTGTTTATATGTAAACCACAGAAAACATCATGTCCTGAGACTGTAGGATATACATCCAGAAAACTAGCTGATTTCATCAAAGTGGTGAACACTGAAGCATCTGTATGAGATAACTGAGGGACAGGTT
>WKFP01015393.1:3048303-3069232 GCA_011057875.1 Pterocles orientalis
CTTGTAGCAAAAAAGGCAGGATGAAGATTGAGAGGAACCTCTTTCTTTGAGCAAAAAAATATATTAGAGTCACTAACTGCATTTTGTGGATCCTAAGAGATGGTGGTAATTGAGATATTAAGAGTGTCTTACACTGATACCGGGATGCAATGTAAAGGTCAGCATGGGCTGATCGGGAAAAAGTATTGGACCTGCATCTGAATTCCATCTGTGCCATTGTGCCCTGTACCTATGCATCCAATTATCTGAACTGTAAATGATCACTAGCTAGCTTACAACATGCAAATAATGTGTTTATATGTAAACCACAGAAAACATCATGTCCTGAGACTGTAGGATATACATCCAGAAAACTAGCTGATTTCATCAAAGTGGTGAACACTGAAGCATCTGTCTGCTTAACCCACAGCACAGGTTAAAACTGAATTGCTCCAAGAAATTAGCAGAACTGAAAATGCCTAGGATACAGAAATATCAGATACTATATCTTGGTTTAATACATAACATTCTTGGGAGAATGAGATATTCTAATATGTGATGATATTATCAGTTTAGTAAGTAACTGGTCAGTTGTCCTCCTTCTGCTCCTCATTTTCACTGAGGATTTTCTGAAATTCAACAAGGTAGAGTAACAAGCATGCCACAGTTTCAGGAAGAAACATTTTGAGAATAATTCTGCTGCACGGAAATGTTTTGATTGGACATCCAAATAAACCTTTTTAGACTTTTTTTTTTCTAAGGGAGTTGGAAGGATCTTAGGAAATTAGTAATTCTCAGAATAGTCAGGAATTTATTAGGAACTTATTAATTGCTGCATGCTAGAGAAGTTCTGGCATGTCTGTTGTTCCCTGGGCATTGGCACTACTCAGTAGATGTCCATGTGATTGATGGAGTGAGATTGGTCCAGACAACGAAGAGTGTTAACGAGACCTTTGCAGGGCTTGTGGAAAGAGCCTGGTTATTAGTGTTACACAGAGGTGCAGAAAGTTGAAAAATTTTTGTAGCTGTTGATGTTTCTTGGGAGATGTCCATAAAAAATGCTGAAGGTGGAAGAGGATGCCTGATACATTCATTTAAAGAGAAGAACTGCAGATCAGATGCAAGATAGCTAACAAAGGAAGGAAAACTATGTGTGAGTCTGGCAAAAAAAGGATAGAGTGTCATTTCAATGTGTGAATAAATCACGCTCACTCAAAACTAGCATGGACTTTGTGAAATGCTGTGTCCCTATGAAACCAATGAATGCATGTGCCTTAATAACAGACTCTAATCTTTGTGTGAAAGCTAAAAAAGCTGTATCAAAAAACAAGCTAATGAGGAAGGCAATTCAATGTATTTATATCAAAGAAAGTCAGGAGTATGAGGAAGAGACAGAGAATTCTGATATTGTTAGAAATTAGTATGCCTAATAATATATCTTTTTATATGATTCTTTAAAGAAAATAGCATGTTACTTGTTTATGGTTACTTCAGACAAGTAATAAATTTATTTTAGCAGTTTACCTTTGTTAAAATATTTTCTTTGGCTGATCTGTTATAATACAAAAATATGTATATTACGTTCTGGGAGTGATATATATAGTGCACTTTGTCATATGCAAACTAAGTCAATCAACAGATGTCTTCAAAATTTATTGCTAAATTTCTGCCATCTGAAGTCATATTGTTAACTTTCTTTTTATGCTGGTCTCCACCGTATAAGCTGCAACCTACCCTTTTTAGTATATGACTCAGACTGTTCATTTTATACATTTAATTGAATGCTAAATGCTTTGTAAAGACAACTTGGAAAAAGGTGGGAACATTATATCACTTTTTAACAACCCTTCTATGTCCCTGAAAAGACTGACATCAGAGGAAGCCAGTTTTGGGAATGTACTTTAATACGTCTTATGCTTCTTGCAGTACGGAAAGTCAGACGACTTGAATTTTAAACATGATTCTTATTGCTGATGATGTAATGGCATTATACATTGATTTCTTGACAGTCTGTTTTTCTTTAATTTTCTTCTTATTTTACTTAGCCATAGGTAGAGGATGGACAGAATATATATATATATTTTATTGGTTAGTAGCTAGCATTATTTTAATCTATGAAATCTATGGTTAAACATACCAGAACAAACTTTTAGACCACTCCTTAAACCATGTTTGCACAACATTTTGTCACATATTTCTACCCATGAAAAACTTTATAGGTCCAGTGAAATTGTGTTTTCCTTCCATACCACTGAAAGAGACTAACTTCTTCTTGAAGAAGGTAACTTATGTCTAGAAGACTAACCAACAGAAATCCAGGAGAAATTCCAAGAAAGGATGCATTGCATTTAACAAACAGCCTGCGTGCTAGGGGTGAATTTGCTTTTTTAAATCTTTGAATTGCTTTTTATTGTACAGCTATGTCTTCAGAGAGCTAAGATTTACAGCCAACATTAACGTAATTTATAAGACTAAATGAAAAGAATACTAAAGGATCTGCAGCTGATCCAGTCAGCAATACACAGATAATTCAGATTTGTCCGACCTGGTCTTGTCAAGCCAAGCAAAACAAAATCAATCAGTCAACAGGAGTGGGAGTACTTAGGCTGAAGAAGAGAGTGCTTCCTGCCAGGGGACTGGGCCCGGGCAGCCTGTGCCCATTTTGCATTTCAGAGAAAATACTGCAGAAAGTGATTTTTTTTTTTTAAAGTCTTGAAAAGCTACTGGCATTCTCTGAGAAATCCCCTTCTTGCTTTCATCTGTGCTGTCTTGAAAAGTGGCATGATGGCAGTGCCTGGGAACAGCTTTCTCAAAGAGAGTCCAAGGCAGAAAATTGCTATTCGGCAGAGAATCACGTTTCCATCTCACAGTCACTAATAACAACCTACAAAAGTATTCATTCACAGTTTTAATTGACCTCTTGCGCTTGCTGCTGCCACTGAAATTAGCAATCAGTCAATACAACTGGTATTTTCCCTTCAACTGAGAACCAGCTATGAGTGTGAGGCATGTGTGCCCTGGCTGAGGAGAAGAAAGCTGAGTCCCTAAGCAGGGGACCTGATCACCCAGGCTGGGGGTTCCTCCCCACCTTTACTTCCCATTTGGCTGCACATGTACCACCAAATAACGCAATTTTAAGGATTGGGTTGACCTGGGAGTGGAGGTGATGGAAGCTTAGTTCTGCTACCTAATGTACCAACATTGAGCTGTCTACTTCACTGAGAAGGGCCTGCTTGTGAACAGCCTTCCTTGAAACTTGCAGAGAATACACCAGCTTCATGTCCAATAACAGCTGCTGAAAGCTGTCCTCTCACTGAAAGAACAACTGAGAACCAACAGCCCTAGATTTTCTGCCTCTCCTGTGTTTTAGCTGAGAGCTCTAACATGTGATGTGTGTCAATGTACCTAGTGCCATGATCTAGTCAGAGACATGTGAGCCTGTTTGTGAACAGTTCAATGAGGAAGGAACTTGTTTTTGTTTTATTAGCCTTGTTTTCATGTTTGTCTTAAGCGATATACTATGAGGTGTTTTCAGTTGAGGAGTTTTGAACTTTTTTTAGCCACAAAACTTAGTTTGTTCTAAGTAAAAGCAGAAGTCAAATCCCCTAGTTAGTGGACAGAAGTAATGCATTACAATTTACATCTTGGGTCACAAAGATTAAACAAGCAAATTCCTAATATTGTCTTTACTTCCTGGCACAGCAAAGAGAAGTAGAAAAGACTACATGTTTATGAGGAGATGCTTGGCTCCCTTTGGCATTGGCTCATTAGAATGCTGTGTAACCAGACTCTATACAGGTGGACAGTTAAAAGCCAATAATTTTAATTAGTGCTTTTTTAGATCTATGTACCCAAGGATCTCTAGTAGCTTGACCTTGGGACAGAAACCAATCTGTTTTAAGTCATTGTGGGCCTGCTAAGATGCTTGTCTTGCTAGTGATTAATTTATGACTCATTCTCTCCTCAGCTAGTCATAAAATTGCAAGTTTCCACAGTGTGAAGTTGCAACTAAGAGGAGGAGGAACTAGGGCAGAGAAAAAGTTAGGGAAGAAAACTAAAATGGGTAAGATTTATTATTATACAATACGGGCTGAAAGAATAAAGAAACTAACTGGACTTGTTTAGATTCTAATGTGATGATCGGCAAGGAAAACTGCAAGGAACTGTTTTGCATGAACTCATCGTATATTTCTGAATTAATATTAGATATTCAGTAAAAAAAAAATTAAACCATCCAAAACATTGGTTATCATGAACACCTCACCAGTGAGTCTTTGCTCAGCAAATGGCAAACAGTCTTTGAGTAGCCCTAGCCATGTTTTGTGAGCTGGAGTGATCCTTTACCTAGGTTCGTTTGGTGATGGTCTTACCAAAATATCTGGGAGAACTAGAAAAAATCCAATAGGAGGTAATATAAATCTTTGGACTGATAGACCTAAGAGGAGCAATTTTGAAAGGGGAGTGAGTGAAGAGTTTCATGATAGAGCTTATGCAAAACATTATTTTAAAACAGTGAACAGTAAAATCATACATGATTGTAACGTGATGAGAAGACATGAAGGTTTAGAAGTTTCCCATTTGAAACATGTCTAAAAATGCTTCATGAAGCTTTCATGTACTCAAAAACTTAGACATCAGGTAAGTAACAAAAATACAATCAGCTTAATCCAACCATTGCCGCCTTAGACCTTCCTTCTTAGGCTATGCATTCTAGAGATGGTACTATATTCTTATCCATTGCGGGAGAACAGTGTGTCATGTTAACACATTTAGTGCTTTAGTTAGACATATCCTGGGGACCCATTTAAAAACCCAAAAGCTCACAACCAAAAAAGGTACTTTCTTTCTGTATAAACTGAATAAATCTGTAGAAGAGCCTAGAGCAGAAACAGCTGTGCAATTCGTTTGTGTCTGTCCACCTTCATCCTAATAACACCCACAGTGACAGCTACTTCTGGTGAGAGAGGAAACCATGTAATCTCCAGTAGCCTTTTGGAGCTCTAGGGATACATTTTCCACCGAAGTGACAGTTAAGACTAGGTGGGTAACTTAAATTCACTTTAGAATGTTCTTTGCGGCAGATTTTGTAGCATCTGAGATACAGATCTGCATTTTACTATTGTCTAAGTGAAGGCACACTAGGAAAAATTGGACCCATTTTTGTCTGAAGAACCTATTGCCACATTTTTAATTTTTCTGTCAGAAGACAGTTTGTTTCAACACTGCCAGTTTTATAAACTGGCATACACAAAAAGCACAACAGAACAAGCTGGAAGCATTTTAGATTAAAAGTTTTTTTGATTATATGTATAGAAATGCCAACAGCTCTTCAAATGGATAGAAACCAACACTGAATCTCAAAAAAAATTCAGACTGTTCCATTCAGATAAGCGTCCAAAAATTAGTCTGCTTAACCAAAACTTGTCCAAACCTCTTTGGTCTGGAAATCAGGCTGGAAATGTTACATGATCAGACTTTCTTATGAGTTTTCCAGTGCTCATTTCCTTCTGCCAGCAAAGAGATATCATGAGAACTACTTCTTACAGCATGGTGTGTCTGCAATTAGTTTTCTGTTCTTGGCTGAAAGAAGCCCCCAACAGTTAACCAAGCCTGTTTTGGACTTGCACAGGGAATGGATTTGATGCAAAGTCCATCCCTAATAATTACATAGCAGAGATAAACCATATACTCTTATGCAATGAAATATGCATAGTATTAGTTCTTTTGTAAGATTTTAAAGCCACTTCCTTTCTTCTTGTGGCACTAAATCAAATAGTTTCATTTTAAAACTGAACTTGGACTGAAATTGAGTTCATTTGTAAGTGATCTTCAGATTAAATCTACCAGTAGAAAAATTGCTAATGCAACAGAATTGTTTCTACTCTTCCTTTTTCAGTGTCTTTTAGCGTACAATCATATTTTGATCTATATTCCACATGATCCCTTTTATGAAAACCAAAAAGACAACTTTTGTTTTCAATGGTTTTGCTGGGAATTAGGCTAGGAGAGCTGTTCAATGTTGGGAAAATGTACCTGAAAAAGATATTAAGTGGTATATTGTTAATAAAAATATGTTAAATATACAGGTTTAGTCCTAAAGAGGGCACAAAAGCTTGCAGAATACAATTAAAAATAAAGCTGAGAATACTGAATTACTGATGTAGGAAAAATAACACCCTAGATGTTGAAGTTAGTTACGCTAATTACTGTTTTATCTGCTAAGAGTTAAGATGTTAAGAACTAGGGTATTAAATCTTACAGAGTCTGTTCGTGTGGCTCCTTTTTTATTAGATTCAAACACTTCAAATGATAGGAACTTAATGGACAAATTGTGAACTGAGTTGTTGCCATCAGATATCCATGTGAGTGGCTATAAGAACTCACACAATTGCTAGTGGTTTCATGCAGGCCAGTGGTACTTGTGCAGGCCCTTGGAAATTCAGTACCACCTGCAGTTCTAATTTTGTTTCTTCTACTGACTTGAAATCAAAGGTGTTACAATCCCTAAGAGTGACATTAATCTATAATATGAAAATAGCTGCAAAGATAGAAAGGCTGTCTATCATTAAATAAAGAACTTCTGGCAGAGACAGTGCTAAATCAGAGTAAAAATATATTGGGCTTACATTCAAACGTCAAATAACTTATCTGTGACAAAGACAGAGGAACAGAATGCTGGAAAGGAGACTTTGCCCTTTATCCATCACCAGCCTTCCCCATACAAACTTGCCTACCTTCTTCTGTTTGGCTTTCGGGGAGAATGAAAAAGGCTTCCACACATTTGTGTTAGTGCTCTTTCATTCAAAAAAAAAAGTCTTCAGAGAAATGCCTAAGGACAGATTTTCCAAAAGTTTTGAGGTGACTTTAGGTGCCATTTGCAGCATAAACTGTAGCATAGAAAGTAGCTTTAAACACTTTCACAGTCATTTCCTCTGAAAATTGGAAGTCAGCTCCTACAATTTTTTTGTGTTTTTCAGAATTTTACCGATATAGATAAGTAGTTAGTTTCATTTATTCACCTCCAGGTCTCCATTTTCTATGTTGCTTCATTTTAATTATGCATATTCCTGAGAATGCACATCAGTTTTATTTGTACTCAGCATAGGTCTCACCAGCTGTTTTGTTTCCCATAGCTTTCTGTAAAAGGGATACATCAGGCATATTTTATAGTTTACATTTTTTTGCTGCTAGTCTGATAGACATATGCTTTGGAATTTGTCAGGAAAGGGATTAATCTTTTATTTCAACTGATTTCTGATGAAATTGCCCACAGAAGTAACCACAATGCCAAAGGCTAGGGAAACAACTCTGTCAAAAAAAAAAAAAAAAAAAAAAAAAAAAAAAAAAACCAAGAAACAACAAAAAAAACCCCGTTCAAATGAAATTAATTGCTGTTGGTGGCTGGAACTGAAAGTGAAGGTGAACTTTCAACTCCAGATCTGTTTTCTGGCTGGGAACCATTTTTGTTCCCACTGGGAATAGTTTCAGTGGAGAAAAAAGATGAAAAGGCTAGACAAGCAAAGCAAAAGGCATATCTAGGGCCCTGTTCCACTAGTGTTTGACAGGCAATACTTTAAAGATGATGGCAGTAGGTCAGTTTTCTTGGCGTCTTTATTTCTTGTAGGAAGGACCACGCTAACAACTTGGTAACACAATTTTACAAGCAGAAAAGGTAGTCAGGGGGTATAAAATGCTGAATCAATCTGAAGAAATATCTTTCCTCAAAGACAAAAATCCAAAAGCTTGTGATTTTTGCCAGTGGGTTTTTTGGTTGGTTGGGTTTTTTTTCTTTTTATCAGTGCCAAGAGACAAACAGGATTTGAAAGAACTGACTAAGGTTATTTGCACAGATGCAAATTTTCCACTATCCTTTAGCTTTTCAAAATTTCAAAAATGCAGGAGCCTAGTACAAATGGAAGTACAGGAAAAAATTCCGTGTCTGGAGTATTCCACGGCAGTTACAAACAAAAGACAAACTTCTGCAGTCACTGAATTTTTTTTTCATATGCATACATTCAAAATTAAAACTAGGCAGCAATTCACTTCAGCACTTAAATCACTTCAGCCTGTATTTCTGTTTCTTTTTCCATACTTCATTTTCATCTAATCCAACATAGTATTCCCTGGGATGGAGAATTATAAGGCATAAAAGAATGAGGCTATCATGTTGGTTTGGACTTGTGAGTACTGCGTAAATATTAATGATAATTAGTAGGACTTTGGTTTTACCTTTAATGTCCAAACACCATGAAGAAAGGTGTGGCAGTGATTTCCCTTTTGTAGTATTACTGTTTTCTTTTTGCATTTTGACCAAGAAATCAGGATCCTATTGCTATATTTTACAAACATGTGATGTAAAAATACATCAAGAAAAAAATAACCTCTCTTGAAGATGTAATTTTTTTACACATTATCTGGTTTATATTTATTAATGATGATAGTCCCCACATGAAGTAGTTTCCGCCAAGTGGAATTTTAATGTCTTAGTTATGTTCTTTGATACTAGAATCAGAGATTAAAATAGTAATTCTTTTTCTCAGAGGTTTTTGTTCCTTTGACATCTGTGTTTGTTCCAATCAAAGAGATAGAAGGACGACACTTGGAATATTCTATTAATGGGGACAGAGATCTTGCACTGTTTTGGGGAAGGACAGCTGGTGATCTCCAGACACTGAAATCCATGTTCTCAGCAGTCTGTTTTGTGGGCTGCCAACAAGCTGGATGAGGCAGCCAGCAAGAACCCAAGTTTTAAAACCTGCCTGGCAGTGAGGCTCATATTGGAGCCTGCCTAGGGTCTATCAGACCGTCTTTGAAATTAAACCACGTCTGTGAAAAGTTCTAAATTGGCCAAATCACCAAATTCCAGTGAAACACTATTTGGTAAGAATTTTTCCAACCTGCTCTAATTAAAAGGAAATAAAATCACCACAGCCATTGTTGTGTCTGTTCAAGCTCCCAGCTGTAGTTGTTTCCAGTGTTGTAGGTTGAAATGATATGTAAATATGTATGTAGGTCAACAACATATTCCTGAATCCAGAAAGTTACTCTTTCCAGCTAGGAGGAAAAAAGAAAAAACAAAAAAAGGCCAATGTCTATGGCCAGACTGTTTATAGTTCTACCACCTAATGATTTTTTTCTAAGGAAGGCTGGTTTTTATTTTTTTAGGTTTGGGTTTTTGGGTTTTTGGGTTTTTTGTTTTGTTTTTGTTTTGTTTTGGGTTTTTTTACTTTTAAATAAGTATTTCTCTCTACACAGTTTGTTTCCAAGAGATATTGTGTGATGAAGAGTTTTAAAAAGGTCATGCAAACTATACTTTTCAGGCTGTCTAAAAATGATTGCTGTTAAATATGCTTTAAACTTAATATTCCCTGGAAGATTAACTGATGTAAGAAATGACATTTTGACAGATTATTTTAGCTATGAGTGGTTATGTATATGTGCTGAATTTTAAAGTCTGCCTGTTAACTCAAAGTGATTTGCAATGAGTAATTTATTTTGCTGATATTTAGTATATTATGTCATTTCTGAAATTTAGAGATGTTCATCTGGGGAACGTAAAAGATGCTGTAGAACCAGCAGTACTTAGAGCTCCATACACAGCCACTCACTTAAGACTAAAATATCAAAGGAAACTTCCAACATACAAAGTACAAAGGTAGATTTTTAAAAAGTGCATGCCAACTTCTTTAGAAAATCTGCTTGTACATGCCAAGAGACTTGTGGGTGCCAGGCAGTTTGTAAACCACCTTCATTAGATACGTAATTGGGAATGCAGTTTTTTTGAGAAGCTTGTTCACTGTAACTCTGACAGTGTGCTGACAAGTTCCAAAATAGAAACATTGATTAACTGCCTGTATTTCCTAGACAGGAACCGTTCTATCTCTTTATGTATTTACTTTCTTGACACTTGCATTACAGCTCTAGCCAGGTGAAGGATCCAAATGTAAGGGATAGTCTATATGCAGTGTGTCTTTCTGCACAGAGAGCAGGGCCTGTGTTAATACCTGTGGCTTCAGCTACTCTGCATCTGTTCATGCTGCAACTCCTTTTACTTGTGTAGAGTCTTGCAAAGACTCTTGCAAAGGTGTCTTGTGCAAGAGTCTGAACTTTGCAGGTATGATAACACAAATCATCTGGCATAACCCTGGAGGGTCTGCCCCTTCTCCAGATCTAGAGTAGATAGGAAGAGGAAGCTCAGCAAAAGGAGGATTGTCGTTGAGGTGGCATTGGTTTCCATATGTGATGACTCACAGTTTTTCAGGCTCCAGGAAAAGGAGCCCCTTGAGTGGGCTCAGGGACTTTGTTTTGTGTGAGGGAATATGGGTTTTATAAACTTTTGCTATGCATGCTTCAGTGGCACGTTATTTAGAGGAAAAATGAACTTGTTCTTTTCTGTTTATTTTATTTTGGCTTCTCTCTACTTCACTCCAGCACATGCGGCACAGTCAAGAAGTTCTTTTGAGAGCCCCTTGCCTCGCAAAAAGTCCTGGAGATTATCCTGTGCCTGATGTAATAACAGCCACCTGACTGACAGCAACTACCAGTTCCAGATTATGCATCTGTCTGCTTAGCAATGGCTGAGGAGCGCACAGCTGGTGTGCATGAGAAGGACTGGCTTGTGTCCTAATTATTCTGTGAGAGAAAGAACCAACCATTGGGATTTGCCCAAGCCCCACTTTATCCATGAGGAGCTGTAGTACTAACCATTTTTGAGTGAGTCACTACTAAAACCAGCTGGGAAATGAGCATTTCAGAGATGAAGCTGGACAGGCTGGATAGTCTGTGGTGTTCTGAGGAGTAATTTGTAAATGTTACTATATGGAGCTGCAGGGATGTATTTTGCTAATATTGGTGTTAATCATAAACTGGCTAAAAGTTTCCTGTGCATTCCTGAACGCGATGGACTATCCATTCAGTATATGTCTGCACAAAAACAACACTAGAGCATTAATGGGTGTCACAACTCCGTATAGCTTTAGTGCATCTTTCTGACTGTGCTGGAGGCAGTCTAGTATTTATGGCTAACATTGGAAACGCCTATGTTGTGAAAACATCTGACAGATACCTCACAGGCAAAGTACTTACAATGGGAAAGCTCGGTCCTGGGATTAGCTGGCCCAACCAAAAAACAATGATGGGAGATAGATAACACTGCTGACACCCAACTGAGTCTTCACTAACAGACACTTTGAGAAACAAAATATCTCAGTTCAAGATTCTGTCATGATAACGACTTGACCGAAGTCAGAAACTTCTGAAAAGTCTCCACATTGTACAGGGCTGTTGTTTTCTGTGAGCTAAAGACTGGTGATGAACAATTGTTTGCCAATGTGATACAAATATCCACTGTATAAATTTGACAATTTAGCATGCTGTTTTTGCTGGTGAGTAATACTTTTGAAGGCTCAGGAAATATGTAACCCAAATAAAAAGAAGTCATAACACTGTGGAAGGGATGATGGAGATGATCTATTTCCAACACAATCTGGTTTTGTGCAAAACTCAGATCCAGAGGAACCCATCTGGATTTTGTTCATACATAGCAACAGTCACGTGAGCTGACTGTGTTTCATGCAGTATTTTGTATTACAAAAATCATACTTCACTGTTTGCTGTATATCGGGGGCACTGAGGTCCTTCCTGCCAGGAAAAATACATTTGGTTAGGTTTATTGACCTGTGATGGCTTAATTCAGTGTCAGATTTGCATGCCTTTACTTGCATTTGATACCCAGAATCGCAGGCATCTAGGAACGCTTTCCTAGAAGAGAACAGGTTTCATTTCTTTAAGTAACTAATACATGACAATGTTGAGTAAACAAGACCATGAGCCAACATGAAAAGGAGGTTACAAGCTGGTCCTTAGCCTGTGTCATGTTGGTAGGGAGCCCTGCCTCAGCCTGGAAATGAACTTTTCAGATTGAGAAGAAAGGAATTGTTAACAATCATCCAAGGTGCATTGGTTGTCTCCTGTATTTCAGGACTAATTTGGCCAGGCTCAGAAACTGTTGTGTTTGGGTTTTTTTTCTAAGAAAAAATTAGGGGTTCTCAGTAAGAGTTCTGAGGTAAGTGTCACCTGAAGTTCTGTTAAGCCCACTGCTTCAATGAGACATTAGAAGGAAAATATTTTTTTTTGTTGGTTTATTTTGGCTTTTCCTTGGTTGGATCCTTTACAGGGTTCTACAGAGGAGTGTCAAGGACGGGCAGTGCACCAGGTTTGCATGCCTGGCAAATGATGGTGGAAGGAGGGAGTACAAGAAGTGAGGCTTTTATCTGAGCAGAGAATTTATCCATAGCTGGACTTTCACATGAAATCCTTTAGGACAGGACATGAACCTGTGGTACTTCTGATGATGTGAGTCCATAGCAGAGCTGGGAAATGGGCATTGTGCAGACTTTTTTGCAGCTTTTTCTTCCCCTGGAAAGGGAAGGTGGGTCCATGACACTTTGTAAGACCTGTTAATGAAGTTTCCTTTTTCACTGAAGCTCTTCTAAAATGGTTTTCAATTTTCTTATTTGGTTTTAGAGATTTTAACAATGTGTTGGATATTTTTATAATATTAAAATAGCTGTTGTGTATAGGGATACGATCAAGGGAGAATCTTACTATTGTAGTTACTGCTAGTGTAGATAGGAGATAACGTTTGTATTCCCTGTTGTGAAACTGCCCTTACACTCTTGCCATGTGGCTTAGACTCACTCTTGGACGTGACCTATTACTTCTGGTTCAAACACATGTAAAAATTAGCAGACGTCTTAAGCACTGAAAGATTCTCAGCATTCTATGAATGGCTAAATTTATGTAAATGTCTATAAGCAGCTTTATTTTGTTTATTTTGTGGATTAAACCTCAGTCTTAATCTGACATCCATTTTGGCTTTGAGGAGGCATCCATGGCAGTCTATTGAAGGAATAGACAAGAAAGGAAAAGGCAGGTTTTGTAGTCATTCCAATATTACAGAAAGAGAACACTTAAAACTAGCCACATGTGGTACTCGTGCACAGAAACTGAGAATGTGTACTTGGCAGTGTAGAAATGAGTAGAAAGGGAAGTCGAGCTGAAAATATCACTACTAAGAGTGTAATTATGAAATGCAAGCTCTAGCTTTTGCTAGAAAAGCTGTAATGCAATTAGTCGCACATTGTGAGACAAACCCACGTATAAACAAGAAAAGTCTTTTTATTGTCCCTAACTCGTGTAAAGCTGGGGAGTAATGAATTTGAATAACTGGCCCCAGATCACACGAGATGAATTTGAGTGTTAACTTAGTTTTTTCTGAAAGCCAATCAAAGGCCTTAGAAACAAGATGGTCTTTCCACTCATATAGAATTTAATAGAAATATCGTAATAGCCAAAATAGCCAGCTCTTAAAAGACTTACAGATATACTATTTCAAGTTTCAATAAATGTCAATTGATCTTCAAGATTTGCAACTAATCTGCCAAAAGTCCCCAGCTGCCACAAAAGCTTTCTTCACAGAAATGTCAGTATGGCTTTCCTAAGTCCTAGACCCAGACTGAATTTCTTGGGAACTTTAGATAAGTGTTTCATCTTTCAGCCTTCATACTGCTCCTTCTTACCAGTGCCAGTAACAGTTACTGTTAGTACTGCACAGTGAAGTGCAGTAATTTTCTCATTATTGTGACCTAAGATAACAAGAAGTCTTTATTTCCTATTATCTGTCGTGCAAATGGACAAACACAACTATAATGCATAACTGAAAATGTTCTTGGATGTACAACTCGGAATTATTTTTTTCCATAGACATTAAAATCCCAGTGCAGCACTTATGATGTCTCTGTATAGCCAAGCTCAGAGTCATCATTGCTCCAGAATCACTGCTGACAGGCAGAATAAAGGATTGCACTCAGCCTCAAAAGTATATCTTTCCAGCTCTCTTGTGGCTGGTTTTATTTTGTTAGCAATCCAGTTCTAAATTGCAGTTTTATCTTTCATTTTGCTGTGTGTTCAAACTGGACTAAAGCTGTAGCTTCTTGCCTGACTGACTGCAGTGAGATAGCATGGTCCACAATAAAATTCATTTTTCACAGATAAAATAATGGACTCCAAACTGACTGCAGCTGCTCAGGAGTGAGACCTTCATGCTGTGACAGACGCCAAAACATCAGCTCAGTGTTTAGTAGCAGTTTAGCAAGCAAACGAAATGTTAGGCTCCTTTAGGAATGGAAAAAAAAGAACAAAATGGAAAACAGCATTCTGCACAGTTCATTCACAACCTGAATGTGTGTAGTTCTAGACTCCATATCTGAAAAGTATTAGAACTCAAGAAGGCACAGAGAAGAAAAGCAGGGATGACCAGAAGTTTTGAGCAGCTTGCATAGGAAGAGTGATTGAGAAGCCTAGGGCTCCTCTGGTCTCAGGAAGGATACAAAAGAGATCTACAAAATCATGAATGGCATGAAGAGTTTTGGTAGTGATCAAAACTGATCACAGTTTTCTCCAGTGTGAAAACTGAGGGCCAACAAGTGAAGCCAATAGGAGGCTAGTTCGAATCAAAAGTAGGTAATTCCCCTGAAAGAGACAGCTCATCGTAAATGAGCAGTTGTCCTAAGGAACACCATAGGATGCTGAAGACGTAGGAAATGTATGCAGGTTCAAGGGGAGATGGGACAAGTATTTGAAACAGAGGGCACTCAAAGCTACTGAATAGATTAAATTATAACAAGCTCAGAAAATCTGCTGAGTTGAAAGTAGCTGCAGGGTAGAAGAGTATGAGGAGAGGAAAGAGCCTCTGTACTTACTCTACTCTTCTTTCTTATATGTCCAGTTATGACTGCAGAATATTTGATTAGCTAGGTACTTGGTCTGAATCAGTATAGCCCCTTGTATTTTTATGTTACAAGAAGGCCCTAACTTGCTGTGACACAGAAACAAATACTGAGCCTCTAACTTCTGTAAGACTTTTCTTTTTTCTGTACAATCCGGGAACAATGCTTCATTTCTTGGGCTACACAGTAATGGGATCTGCAGTGTGTGTGAGGTGATCAGAGCTATACATCCCTCTCATTACAAGCTTTCCAGAGTCTGAAGAATCAGTTGGGAATGTATGCCTTCATGTCTGTATCTTCATAAATGTATAGTAAAATACCAAACAAAGCTGGTGCTCTAAAATAGAGAACTGTGAGGAGGAGTGAATTCAGCAGTGCATTTCATAGTCTCAGTACCATAACTATGTGAAGTCCTGATATTTTCATTTCACTTGCTTTGCACACACTCTGAAACGCTCTATGAATGTTCAGAGCATCCTTTTGTGTATGAAAATATGAAAAGTCAAGCACTGTTAGAAGACCTGTTTTCCTCTAGTTTCACCCTGAATACTCTTCCTAGCAATGAAATTAACATCTAAAGTTACCATTTGGAGAGAGAGAGAAATGGGTTCCATATGGGGATAATTATGATGTTTTCTTCTCTTGAAGTAATACAGAAATCACTATCCTGATGAAAGAGTCAGGAATAACTTGTTTGTCTGGCATTTATTTGGGCATCACAACACTAAAACAGGTCAGAGGGAATGTGACCCAGATATTTTATGTCATGATTACTGGTTATGAATGTGAACAATAACTTTGAGCTAAGACAAGCTTACTGTAAATCCTACTAACCTGTTTTTGAGGCATCACCTCTTACGGTGAACTGATTGTTCAGTCTCTGAGCTCAACTCAACTCAGCCCTTGTTTTTTTTAGTGAAATATCCAGTAAAGGTCCCAATTGTGGCAGAGGTTTTTAGTGGTGTTGATTCCTGCCCATGATCTTATGATCACCAACTCACTGACCAATCATGACTTTGTAATGACCACTTGGTAAGTGACCTACAGTGGATTTGAACCGGTGACCTTAATGTGGAAGATTCTGAATGCCACTTCTAATCTCTGGAGGACTTAATTTCTTTTTTTCTTTCTAAAATAAACTCTGTTTAACCTCAAACTTCTTCCTCAGGCAGTGCTGTGACAATAATCTTTTTACATTGAACTGCTTTGTATCTTTTGCCATACTAAGCTGATTTTCTTCATGATTTCATTCAGAAATAATCTTAATATACATTTAATTAATAGAATATTAGAAAACTTTATTCTTAAGCTACTGTTTATGGGAACAACAAGAAAGAATTTTAACAGATATATTCAGTACCGTTGAGAAAACACCACCCACTGTAGCATCGGAACAGGCCTAAGGTCCTTACTCCAGCAAAAACCTAAGTCAATAATACTTGTACCTGAGGAACTACCCCAGGACGGGACCAAATGTTTTGATGTTTCTGGTTGCAGAAGTACAAAAAAAGGAGAAAGAGTAAAAAAAAAATCATTCCAAATTTCAGAATATTTAGCTGGAACTTGTTCATGTAACACTCTTAAAATTTAACTATTCTGTAACTTTAAGTTGTGTAGCCCTAATTGAGCCCAAATGTGTGTCAGGCATACTGATTTAAAGCCCACAATGGTCCAGTTATTTGAAAACGCATTTTAAAAGACAGTGTTGGCTTTGAGTGTTTTTTCAAGTAGTATTTATATACTGATTACAATTACTGACCCTTCACTGAAATCTTCTAATTTCATCCTCAAAGTAAAGAATGAAGGTGAAAACAAAATCATTAGTGTATCCAGTGTTCATGAACTTTCTTAAACTGACATTTTTGCTCAAGACATGACCTTCTATAGTTATTTACCTCCTTTTTAAATGGTAGAATATTCAAACTTATGTCTTAGAAAATCTTGGACATTGTAAATTTTTTTTTTTAAAAAAAGAGGGAATATGGGTGTGATTTAGGTGCAAAGTTTGAATTAGCAAAATATGAATAATTAGACCCTATGAATCTCAGCTGATATGTATTCTTGAGAGTTTTTCTCTTCTGTGTGTTGCTGATTCCTGGCTTAGGGCGAAAAAATTTACAATGGAATCTTCCTTTATTGGTGCGTGACTTGTATGTCCAGGCATAAAATTTAAAAAGATAAGTGAACACCCCTTCCCTGAAACAGAGAACTTGATCAGACTGAGTCCACTAAGTCAGGGTTGCTTCTTCAAGTAATGATACAGAATAACTCAACATAAAATACTAAGTAAATCAAACAGATAAAAAAGGCAGTGAGTTCTTTAAATCTCAGATGTCTGCTAATTTGTTAAATACATTAAGGAGCTACACATATAACGCTTCTCCTGTACAAATTATAACATGGATACTGTGACTTCCCAAGGATTGCAGTACTGCCAAATTTTGTTACTGAAATTTCTCCATGTCTTCAGCATCTGGTCAAATACTTAACATATTTTGTATAGCGTAGCCAGGAAAATATATTTTAATGACAGATCGTGAAACTCATGTGATTAAGAAGGCAAAAGAATCAAATCCGAAGTCAAGCTGGCTGACTGATGAAGTCAGATAGGAGATGAACAAGTATACATACTATATTGTCTATTTGTATATTCTCAGATACTATAGAAAACTGAGATCAGTTTTGGAAGACTGTTGCCCCTTTCTTGCAAGACTGAGCAAGTCTCATAGTGGTATGGACATATGCTAAATTTTGTTTTTCAATGTAAAGTTTATAGGAATCTTTCCTATAAACCAAAATTACTATCTTATGAGCTCTGTGTTATGCTTTCAAAAACATTTATGTGTCATTCATTTAATTTATATCCTTAATCCAAGTGTGCTATGCTCTTCATAGAAAAGCAGGTTGAAATTCTTATTTCAAGACATTTTTAACAAAAAAGACTGTCCTGTTTCACTTGCATTTCCAGTAAAACGTTAAATTTGTAAAGTTTAGTTTTTCTAAATTTAATTACCTGAACAGATAAAGGCCATTCTCTCCAAAAGCATAGTCTCTGCTTTTCCTCTGGAAAATAGAAGTTTTATGACAAATTCAAAAACTATGGAGTTAATTTAATTTATGATAAATTAAAAAAAAATCTTTGACCTTTCTTTCCAAATTTCTCATTGAAATGCTCACTATTTTATGACCTGCTTCAATGTGGCAATTTCTGTTCAATTTAGAGCCAGTTTGGAGCCAGTTACTTTCTGAACCAACAGAGGAACTCTGTGTGTAGATCCACCGGACACAAGAAACATCACTTTCATTCATGAGATTGTGGGGTTTGCTTCTCATGGCTCCTGAAAATTTTGAGAAAGCACTTTATTTTTGCTTACAGTTTACTCAGTATTTTCATCCCAATTTTTCATTATAAAATACAAGTTTTGATAACTCTGAAATGTAGGAAAGAGCCTTGAAATATTGTCTTCTGAGGAATTAAATGTTTATTGTGTCGTATTTCTAGATGTAAATATGATTAATTCTGTGCTGAAGTTTCTATATTTTATTTTAGCCATATGACAATCAGTTGATAGTGGTTTAAGGGGCTCACGAAAGCTGGCAAATCTCTTTTCACCTGATAGCTCAGTTGGGTATTATAAATTAACTGTAAGAGCAGCAGCATCACAGAAGGTGGCCCCATGGCAGCGAATGAACAGAAGGGAATAGATACTGAGAATTGCACTATCTTGTTGCCCACAGCGATGACAATCTAGAAGCCATGAGTAGTATAAGCTTAAGTGTTAGAGTACCTTTCCTTGAACTCAAGGGGAATAAATCTGTGAGATCCTGTTTCTCAAGCTCATCTTTTCTTTTCCCATCAGGTTGAGCAAGCTGCTGGCCTCCTCAGTAATCTTGGGAAAGTTTTTTCCTTCTCTGACTCAGTTTTCCATAGGGAAGGCACAAAAAGATTCAAGATACTCTGCTGAAAGTGTAGTATGTATAAAGTAGATGTGATGCTGTTCTAAGCAGCTGTACAGGGTTTCTGCATTCCCCGGTGTTTTTCAGAGAAGTCAACACTTCTGCTGTATCAGAAACATATACACAGCTCACACATTTTTCATTTCAATTCTCTAAAGGCAGGAGTAGTCCATAGGATGATCACATGTATAAAATTACTCCAAGACTTAGCCCTAAATTTGTGAAGTGCTTTTGGATTCTTTTGAATGAAAAGCATTACTTGTAAATGCAAAAACAGTGATATGTAGGTTGTTGTGTTTACTAGTAGTAGGTCAGGGAGAGGTCATCTGAAAACAGCTAATAGCAGAGCGTTGTACCTGGAAACCTATCTGCTACAGGTTTTACTGATTTCCAGCTTTTCCCAGACCTCAGTTTTTCTTCTGGTGCAGCGTTTGGGCAAATCAGTTGGTCTTTAATCCAAAGTTTTTCATACGTGAGGGAAACATTTCTGCTAACTTGAGGGAGGCTGAATGGAAGGTGTATGGCTTTGTTTAAGAAGGTAGTGTAACTAATATATAATTTATGAGGTTTACTATCATGAAAAAAAATCCACTTAAAATAGCACAAGCTAAAATTGAGTCTGTCAGTGTTTGTGTATGATATTTCACAGAATCACAGAATCACAGAATGTTAGGGATTGGAAGGGACCTCGAAAGATCATCTAGCCCAATCCCCCTGCCGGAGCAGGAATACCTAGATCAGATCGCACAGGAACACATCCAGGCGGGCTTTGAATGTCTCCAGAGAAGGAGACTCCACAACCTCTCTGGGCAGCCTGTTCCAGTGCTCTGTCACCCTCACTGTAAAGAAGTTTTTTCCCATATTCAAGTGGAACCTCCTATGTTCCAGCTTGAGCCCATTGCCCCTTGTTCTATCACTGGATGTCACAGAGAAGAGCCTGGCTCCATTCTCCTGACACTCACCCTTCACATATTTATAAACATTGATTAGGTCACCCCTCAGTCTCCTCTTTTCCAAGCTGAAGAGACCCAGCTCCCTCAGCCTTTCCTCATAAGGGAGATGCTCCATTCCCTTCATCATCTTTGTGGCTCTGCACTGGACTCTTTCCAGCAGTTCCCTGTCCCTCTTGAACTGAGGGGCCCAGAACTGAACACAATATTCCAGATGAGGTCTCACCAGGGCGGAGTAGAGGGGGAGGAGAACCTCTCTTGACCTACTGACCACCCCCCTTCTGATACACCCCAGGATGCCATTGGCCTTCTTGGCCACGAGGGCACAGCGCTGGCTCATGGTCATCCTGCTGTCCACCAGGACCCCCAGGTCCCTCTCCCTTACACTACTCTCCAAGAGGTCAGTACCCAACTTATGCTGGAACCTGGTGGTGTTCTTGCCCAGATGCAAGACTCTACACTTGCTCTTATTAAATTGCATTAAATTTTTCCCCGCCCAAATCTCCAGCCTGTCTAGGTCTCGCTGGATGGAAGCACAGCCTTCTGACGTGTCAGCGACTCCTCCCAGTTTTATATCATCAGCAAACTTGCTGAGGGTGCACTCTATTCCCTCATCCAAGTCGTTGATGAATATATTGAACAGCACAGGTCCCAGTACCGAACCCTGGGGGGTTCCACTAGATACAGGCCTCCAACTAGACTCCATCCCATTCACCACAACTCTCTGGCTTCTTTTCTCCAGCCAGTTCACAATCCATCTCACTACTCAATCATCCAGCTCGCACTTCCTCAGTTTAGCTGCGAGGATACTGTGGGAGACAGTGTCAAATGCTTTACTGAAATCGAGATAGACCACATCTACTGCTTTACCATCATCTATCCACCTGGTAATGTCCTCATAAAAGCCTATCAGGTTGGTCAAGCATGACTTCCCCTTGGTGAAGCCACGTTGACTGCCTCTAATGACCTTCTTATCCCTGATATGCCTAGAGACGGCATCAAGAATAAGTTGTTCCCTCACCTTTCCAGGGATGGAGGTGAGGCTGACCGGTCTATAGTTACCCAGGTCCTCCTTCTTGCCCTTTTTGAAGACTGGTGTGACTTTTGCTTTCCTCCAGTCCTCATAATAATAATAATAATAATAATAATAATAATAATAATAATAATAATAATAATAATAATATAATTTCATATAATACCTGTACATCTGTTTATATTACAGTGTCCTCTGTTACATTTAGAGTTCAGCAAATC
>WKFP01015393.1:3097677-3110356 GCA_011057875.1 Pterocles orientalis
CAGGGAGTGTAGTGAGAGAACAAGGGGTAATGGGTATAAGCTAAAAGAGGGTAAATTTAGACTAGACATTAGGAAGAAGTTTTTCACTATGAGGGTGGTGAGACACTGGAACAGGTTGCCCAGGGAAGCTGTGGATGCCCCATCCCTGGAGGTGTTCAAGGCCAGGCTGGATGAGGCTTTGAGCAACCTGGTCTAGTGGAGGGTGTCCCTGCCCATGGCAGGGGGGTTGGAACTTGATCTTTAAGGTTCTTTCCAACCCAAACCATTCTATGAGTCTATGATTATTCAGGCAGGTCTGCCTTGAAATGAAAATACTGGGAGATGTATACAAGCAGGATTTGGTCTGTGATTTCTAGGCACAAAAGAGTAACTTATTGAAAGAGGTTACTAATAATTTTCTTTATTAAAAAGGAGAGAATAGTTAAAGAATTCAAGTGACTTGAACAATTTGCATGTTTAACATCATATATTTTCTTTGTTTTTTATCCTCACATATGTAACAGAGTAGACATCGTCTTTTACCTTGGAATTTTGCATTTTTTTTTCTTCCATCTAGACAATTAAAAAATAAAAAATGTAACTGTCTTCCACTTTCTGTCAGGCATTAAGTGTCTTTGGTACATATGGGGATGGAGTCAGACTAGGGTCAGAGCTCTCTATCTTTTGGATTCATGCCCTAGACTGGAAAAAAGTGTTTAAGTTGCAGAAAACAGATTGGTTTTACTCTTGTGACACAACAGTTAGAGATTTCTGTCTGCTGTTGCTCAGGCTGTCAAATGATCCTAGAAACAGCAGTTAAGGAAACGGGTAAAAAAGGAGATTAAAAGAAAAGAAGACCCAAGTTGGACAAGGTCAGCAATCCAGAGTGGACTGCTTAAGGAAAAAAGTCAGCCTTTTCACATGTATTCTTTGTAGAAAGCAAGATATGGAAAATAATCAGTTTTCTAACCAGAGTGTGCTAGTAATTTTGTAATTCCAGGGTTCTTTTCCTCCTCCCTCCTGTCCCCGACAGTGCTTCAAAATTAGCTGTAGTTTTCATGGTTCAGTTATTAGAGTATGAAATGCATAGTTTGGCAGGTAGCAACAGTGAACCCTAAAATTAATATTTAGTACTGAAATGTCTATATTATCCTGGATAAATATGCCTGTATTTTTGTTGGAAGGACTCAAGAGAGCTAAACAGCCTGGGAAAACCTGAAGTCTCCTAAAACTAACTAGGTGAGGGGAATGGAAAGATATTTGTTATTTGACTCAAGTGGTGGTTGGGGAGTGGGGAGAGCAATAAGGGGAAAACTGAGCAAGACACTTGAGAGATGCCGTAACAGAGTTGCAATACAGGGTTAATATCAGAGAGTTAAGAGATGCAACTGCTTATTCTCTCTCTCTTTATGCTCTCTGTTCCTTATGTTTGTGCTGCGTTACCTTGCGTTCATATTTTCTGGACATACTCCACTTTTCTTTTTTTCCTTTTTTCCTTTTCTCACCAACTCTAAACCTTTTTTCTTTTCTCACCAGCACCCCACTGTATGCATTCTATTTCTGTAGATGTTACAGAACGTTTTGGACCCAGACAAAACATGGATATTGCTCTATACATTACAGCAGAGGACTTCAACTAGTGCTGAAGGCTATAACTATTCAGAGAAGCACGTATTTTAAATTTCAGGTGCACACATAAGTCCCACATGGAGCCCTAAGGTATTTACTGACAGAGAAGAGTATGAATGAGGGTTTTGTGACTATAGGTGGAAGAGTGAGTGGCTGCCTACGTAAATATCTCTAGCAGTTCTCATTTGGGAAATGCCTTTGGCTGAGCACTGGGCTGGTGGTTCTGCCTCTATTATTATGGTATTCTGACCAAGAACAATTGTATGAGATAATGTCATACGCAAGATATGTGGTAACTTGTACTTCTGTTTGCCACAAACATTTTTTTCCCTAGTCTTTTTCTATTTCAAACTTGCACTCCTCTTACTGAGAAGTTCAGCTTCCCTCCAGAGTGCTCACAGATATTTCTGCTTGAAAGGGACTTTCCTTCATCCACACTTTGTTCTTCACCTGGTAACTCTTTCCTTTTTTTTTTTTTTTTTTTTTTTTTGTCTTCTTCAGGGGCTAACCTGAAATAGAAAGAACTGGTCTGTACTCTGCTTGCTGTTTTCCTTCATGTACTCATTACCTCTGATCTCTTCTGTCTATATTTGCTTGTTCTGGCTATGGAATGTTTCTCTCTTCAGTGCATCAAATTTACTTTTCATTTCCCACCTGTTCAGCATCATCAGCTGATATAATTTACTGGGTCTGTATCCTTTGTGGGTGTACTGTACTTTCCAGAATAGCGGGCAGGGTCCTGCCCCCTTCCCTTTTGTGTAACAAAAAAGCATCCTGCTGACCCAGTCAACTTGGTTACACAGAGGCTGCAACAAAAAGTTCCACATGCTACCTATAAATGACCCACCAAAGCTGGTGAGGGTGCGGAGAGTTGTAGTAGAGATGTTAAAATTAGTATTGTAGGAGAGCAAATGGGTAAGTCTGGTTGTATAAACAACAGAATGAGTAAACAGTTGGAGAAGGGTTATAAGAACGGTATGTGCTGATGGCAGCTGGATTAGCAGGTCATGGGGATCCTAGCACACATACATGTGCAGCTTTTCAAGTCACCCAGGCTGGGGGACAAAGTAGGGTGGAGTAAATCCTGTTAACTCACAGAGGTGGAACAGGATGGATAGGTTAATCACTGTCATCCCCTGCAGGGTGAAAAAAGACACATCCAAAACCAGCACGGGGCAGCTAGCTGAGGAAGAAGAGGAGACAGAAGGAGTTGATAGTTGGCAAGTCTTCTGTGTCACTGCAGAGGAGCCTGGACAGGACACCTGGATATGAGCATCTAGGTGCCTGCATGCTGAGCAGGCCACCCCTGTGCAACAAGCCTTAGTGCTTGTGAGCAGGGATGGGGGCATGAGGGTGTGACTGATATTAGTTTGGTTGTAAAATTAAATCCCCCTTCTCTTACAAGTTCTTGCATGATTTGCTGTGTTGTTGATACAACATTGCACCATTATTTCCTGCAAGTGTGACAATTATGCCAACGAAGGGAAGGCAGGGAGCCAAGCTTCCCCTGGTTCAGCTCTGACTCTAACCCAAAGTGGGATGAGGAAAAAGAAGGATGATATCAGGTGGTCGTCTCAGAGACAGTGCCAGTCACCACATCATAGGCATGGAGGCCCCAACACCTTATTCACTGCTTCACCTTTTCCAATGTAACTGGGGCCTGGAGCTTAGTCCTGACATCCAGGACTCTGATGTTACCCCCTCTGTGTTGACGGGGTGCTTTCCTACTCTTGGAAGAAGTAGAAAAGTGCTCTTTTCCAGTTAATGCTCCTGACTCCAGCTAGGCACCACTGCCATGTTTTTGTAGTTTTCCGGATAAAGCAGAAAGAAGAGGCTAGCATTCTGTGTAGAGAAGCATGTCTCTCCTTGACAGATGATTCTTTAATGCTGGAACATAGAGTACTTGGCACAAGTTGCACCCCATTTAGCAAGTTTGGGCTTCCACAGGTGGGCTGATTTGCAAGGTGTTACTTGGTGATCTGAAGTCTTAGCAAATTATGTTCCTTCATAAAGTCTTACAGCAAAATTGCAAATACTTGAGAACCTGACTCTTGTATTCCCTATTTGCATTTGAGGTAGTAGCTATATAATCTCCTCCTCTTACGTGCCAGATTCCAGATAATTTGTCATGTTTTCTAGCTAGACAAAACATTTCATAGAATCATAGAATCACTAAGGTTGGAAAAGACCTCAAGGATCATCAAGTCCAACCATCAACCCACACCACCTAACTCACTAAACCACGTCCCTAAGCACCACATCTGTTTCTTGAACACCTCCAGGGATGGTGACTCCACCACTTCCCTGGGCAGCCTGTTCCAATGCCTGATCACTCTTCCAGTGAAGAATTTTTATCTAATATCTAGCCTAAACCTCCCCTGGCACAACTTGAGGCCATTTCCTCTTGTCCTATCACTTGTTACTTTAGAGAAGAGGCCAGTGCCCACCTCACTACAACCTCCTTTCAGATAGTTGTATAGAGTGATAAGGTCTCCTCTCAGCCTCCTCTTCTCTAGACTAAACAACCCCAGCTCCCTCAGCCGCTCCTCGTAAGACCTGTGCTCCAGACCCTTCTCTGGACCTGCTCCAGCACCTCAGTGTCCTTCTTGTGGTGAGAGGACCAAAACTGAACACAGTGTTCAAGGTGTGGCCTCACCAGTGCCGAGTACAGGGGCACAATCACTTCCCTAGTCCTGCTGGCCACACTATTGCTGATGCAGGCCAGGGTGATGTTGGCCTTCTTCGTCACCTGGGCAAACTGCTGTCTCATGTTAAGCCAGTTGTCGACCAGCACTCCCAGGTTCCTCTCTGCTGGGCAGCTTTCCAGCCGCTCTCCCCCGAGCCTGTAGCGTTGCAGGGGGTTGTTGTGACCAAAGTGCAGGACCTGGCACTTGGCTTTATTGAACCTCATACAGTTGGCCTCAGACCATTGGTCCAGCCTGTCCAGATCACTCTGCAAAGCCTGTCCAGATGATGTCTAAGTGATTTAGAAGCACAAGAGCGCTTGCAAACACGAAAACATGTTCCTGAGAGGATCTAAAGTAAGGAGCTGGGGAACTACAGATCCCAGCTTTTAGGTACTGGACACCAAGGTGTCAAGGTTGCCTCTTTACTTAAGGGAGTTAAAGTCTGCAGACAGACACAAGGGTGCTTCCAAAACCATCAGCATACTGAGCAAGGAATCCTTGTAGGACAACAGTCCCTTATAGTCAGCCCATAGAAAACCCTGAGTTCTTCAATTTTAGTTCAAGGCTATAGAGAATTGTTTATGTCTACTCTGAAACCACAAGCTGGAGTCCTCTTTTGAGGCAGATGCTCCAACACGGGAAGACAGGGATTTCAGTTGGAGCTCCAGTTCCAAGGTGGAGTATTAGTTTAGCTGTAGGTGGTTTGTAAGAATATTTGTATATTATGTCCAAGGCCAGTGCATCCTGGATTGCAGTTCTACTTCAAGAACATGTGTAATTGGCTTTTCACAAATCTGTAAACTTAGACAAAACGGATCTCTTGCAAAATACCTGTTAAAAATTAACTCACTTTTATGGCACCTTTAGAGGTTAGTTGAAGTTTAAATCCTATTAGGAGACATTAGATTGAGACACAAATGTCATGACATGTCCAAGGCCACTCAGTTGTCGGAACAGAATAACTAGTAACAACAGCGAATGAGATGGTCTGCCTTTCTTCTGCGTTCTCATGCTTCCTTCACTTCCACTATCCCATAGTACATTGTATATAAGTTCAAACCTGCAAACACTATTTTTTTTTATTACCCAATTACCAGCCCCTGAGTCAGTGGCCTCATTCAGCTGTCTCAATTAATGTCGGCTTTTACCAGGTCCCTTTGCCATTTGGATTCAATAGAATATTTATGTAAGTGAGATCTGGTGGTAGGGGACTAGCAGGACTTGTGTGTGCTGGTGTTCGATTTTATGCCTTTGTAATGGAATTTTTTTAAGCATTTGCCTCTTAGAAAAATCCTCTCTCACTTTTCTCTTAAGCTGATATTCTCAGTTAATAATTCTGCTTCATTTAAAGTTAATGCCAAATTAGTGCTATTTTATAGGGTGTTTGCTTTGTAAATGGAGAGCTAGTAAATCAGTGTGCTAATTTCTGTTGTCACCCCAGTGTTTAATTTTGGTTTTGTCAGATGATTATCTGTTATGTACACAACAGTGTAGTTTCGTACTTGTCATTTGTCTCTCAGTTACAAGATCTTTGTTGTACTTCAGCCTCAAGGATTCTTGCTTACAGCTATCTGACTGCAGCAAGCTTAAAATTATTATTTTGTAAGCCTAAAAGATATTAAGTTGTAAAAAGAAGAGAACATTTTAAATATAGCTGTGTGTTAAGTATGGTTACTGAGTCATTGTTTCGGTTTTATGCAGTACATATTTCTGGCTTGTATAAAATGCACAAAGAACCAAATTTAAAAACCATCTGTGCCTCCTGTTTTCGTCTAAGACTTTATTTATGTTTTTGGCTTTGTACCCTGAGCTAAATACAGAATGTGTAAAGACTGTTAATTAACCCTTTGAGACATAAGTTTCCCATCAATATGTGGAACAGGAACATGCTTTTAATTAGGTAGTAAAACTCCCAGGATTTATACTTGCTCAAAATTTGCTCCATAATGAAACCAAAGGGAGTACATGTTAAATGAATTAAGAGAAAGAAAAAAAAAAACCAACCTGTGTTTAAGTAAAGCTAAATTTGTGTCACACTCCCACCAAAGCCAGGAAACTCAAATTTAAGGCCAGTGGTACATTACTAATCCAAGATATTTTAATTAGTATCAGTATTAGATACATTTTTTCTCACTTGAAGAGGCAGCCTCTTAGTCTTTTTCTTTTCTATTTTCTCTAACATTTTTTGGTAAGGTCTGTTCCTGCCCTTAGGAACTCCCCAGGTTGCCCAGTATTCTCCTGATATGGTGGATCAGATAGTCAGTTAAAGAAGGAGCTCTGTGTAAAGCTGAGCTCGGCTTAAATCCAGCAAAATGAGTACTTGTCTAACATAAAGTGAGTGAATAGTCCTGTTGAAACCAATGTAATTAGTTGCATAACCAAAGTTAGCCACACACTTAAATATGTTAGTGAATTGTGGCCCAAAGAAACACTCTGGGTGTTTAATGATAAAATGGGGCATTGGTCTTGTGATGTGCTGTAGCCTGCCATAACCCAAAAACAACAGAAAAATTCAGTGGGGATGTAACCTTACCTGTAGTAATATTTCAATCCTTAGTTAAACTTTATTGAGATATTTTAGTATTGATACATGTAATAAAACGTGCTATAAGTAAAAAGTTACCAAAGCACAGGGCTTGTGTTCTTATTCTGGTGTATTTGCTACTCAGTCTCAATTTTAAATCAGAAATTCCAGAAATGCCTAATTCAAGCAAAGGTCTTGCGGGTCTGGAAAATATCATGTTTTAAATAAAAGCTTGTTTAAGTTACACAAGCACAGGGGAGGGAAATCAGTTCAAACTGGAAAGCCTGTTTGTTTTTCTTTGTGCATGTGTAACTTAAAATTAAACACAACGTATTTCTCTTTTTTTTCCTTTCTTTTTTTTTTATTTTAAAGGATTTTGACAAATCCCTTCACACTCCTGTATCATTGAGTGCCAGGTTTCAGGCTAAGTGAATTTTTGTGGACAAGTGATAAAACACTAAAAATAGTAGTTCAAAGTACATGTCTCCAGACCAGCTGAAAAGAGCTTCAGCTGTGTAAGACTGTTGGTCAAAAGAAACACTATGGGCTTTTTGTTTGGTACAGTGCCGTGGATAATTTTTGCTCTTCCCTGGAGAAAACTTCCTCCCCCTGCTTCCCATGTGCTTTGTAATGGTCCTGGTCAGGAGCAGGGCCTGATCCTGGTGGCTTCATAGGAGAACAGAGCCACTGCTTAGAGAGGGTTTGCAGTTCTGTAAAATTTAAAGACCAAAATGTGAAACTCAACAAATGGGCTTGATGGTTATCTTGTTCCTAGGGGAGTTATTTGCATCTGTGCTAATTGGGTATAAACTGATGACATTAATGTTTTGTTTAACCTTGTATTTCATCCAAGAGCTGGTGTAAATGAGTCCCCAAGTTGAAAAGCAGTGGAGAATCAGGTTCATAGGGTAGGCAGGGAATATCTTTAGAGGATTATTGCTCCATGAGATTTAAGGTAGCATTTCAATACACTTAATTAATTGGGCATGAGGTAGCATGACTTTCAAAAGTAGCACCCTGTCCTCTGCCTTCTTGCACAAAGTTTACCACAAAGCCACCCAAACAGCCACATCAACAGGATGGATGCAGCGGTGGGGCTAAGGATCTGGGGACAGGCTATGGTCACCACTCAGCTGGGGAGCTGGTGTAAACTAACTGTAGGTCAAATGGCAGCTTTAGAGGATAAAACCACTGTAGCACTGGTTGACCACAGAAGTGAAACTTAGACAACTTAAAATCTTAAAACTTGACTTGAACAGTTCAATTTGGAATCATAGGTTCACAGAATGGTTTAAGTTGGAAGCGACCTTGAAGATAATTGAATTCCAACCCCCCTGCCATGGGCAGGGACACCTTCCAGTAGACCAGGTTTCTCAAAGCCTCATCCAGCCTGGCCTTGGACACTTCCATTTAGACTATGTGCAGTAAGCACATTTTTAATGGTTTCATATTAAAAATACTATTGTTTGCACTTCTATAATAAATAAGATCCCCACATGTTTGGCAGCAAAGTGTAAGTATAGCTCTGTACATACCCACTTGAGACCTTCTGATCCTTCAGTATGTTGTTTTTCTGTGCATCACCCAAGATATTCGAGTGCACAGAACAGGCACTGCACTCTAACACTGAAAGACCTCTGCACTGGGCTTATGAATAAATAAATTAGCATCAGGTTGGAAACTGGGATAACTTCAGTGCTTCCATCTTCTCTGCTTTCTGGCTACCTAACTTTTTTTGGGGCGCTCTGTTGAGAGAGCAGATCTGGTGACTCCTGTTGTTTTGCCTTTTGGCTGCTCTTCAGCCTGATGTTCAGGCTTGCAGTCTCATTAGCCTCATCTGTTTTTTCTCTGATTTCTTGATGAACTGATTCAGTTTGCTAACACAGAAGAAAAGTATTTGGTGGTGGTTGTTTTTTTCTGAGTTAGTGTTCTTTTATTTTGATGTCCTGGGTCCTTTCTCAGAAGCAGTGGATGAATATGCAGTCATTATGACTCCAAGCAATGTGCTAATAGGAGAAAGAATTTTAACATGTCTTAATATACCTTTAAATAAGTGTTTCTCTGATGATTGGTACTTCAGTATCTTCTGTATGGCAGATATTTCTATTCTGGGTTTAAATATAAAAACTTTTTATCTAATATGATCATTAGGAGGAACACCTGAGTTTTAGTCTTATCAGTAATTAAGCATTTACAACACCTGAGCTGCCTTCTCCTCTGTTATCTTTTAGCTTGCATAGTCATTTACACTTGCTCAGAGTGCAAAGTGGGTAAAAAATGCTACCTCATCAACTGGTAATGTTTTACAAATGTGTAAATGACTATACAAACTGTAAATCTGTGTAAAAATCAGGCTTATTATCTTGGCTGACTGGGTAGAAGCCATTATGCTTTTAAGAAGCTGTCTAGCACACTGCTTCTTTATCTTCTTGTTCAAGTAGTTCTTTCTTTGCTCCAGTGCTTTTAGTAAGGCAGCAGTGGTGCTAAAGAGCAACAGGGAAAATGCAGAGAAGGTAGGATGTACCCTATAGGCTCGTAGGCTGCTCTATGTTTACCCAAAATAACATGGGATTGCTGAGGAAGCTACAGTACAGCAAAGGGCATTATAAATTGTGATCCTTCACATTGTAGCTACCTGTTATGCTTGTTCATACATTAAAAGTCTAAAGTCTCTTGCTAGCTATTGTGGTACAGGGGGAAAGGAGCAGATTACAGCTATTTGTTGGAACATATTGATTGTTCTCCCCTGTCTTTGTTATCTCTGACACAGGAAAATCAGAGGTGGCTGCACAACTGAAATCTGACTCTCTGTGGTTTTCAGATTCTGGCAATGAATAAGCAAAGCAAAAAAAATGCTTGGTGTTTTATGATCTGTTTGTTTGTTTTTTGTTGAGAAAGCTGGTGTCAATACACAAGTGCATGATCTCATTTTTGCTGCTTCTGTTTGGGGCACAACTGGGCTAAACCATTTTGCTTAGTTTTAGAACAGACGTGTACTATAACAGTATGCTGCTGCGGTTGATTGGGCTCTGTGGGCAATATAGTGTCCTGACTTTATCCTCTGCTTCTCCTACCTTTCCGTATTACCTCTGTTCTTATACATTTCATATGTATCATGTTCATAGACCTAAACTACTAATGTAAATATTTCCTGGTACTAATTATCTCTTGTTTTCAATTTGATAGTATCAAAGAGTTCTAATATAATTCAAATATTATTTGTGGAAATACAAGGAGAAATTAATTTTATACTCTGTATAGCACAGTAAAAAAATTCCTACGAATGTTATGTAGAAAAATTTTGTGTAAAAGGGTCATCTGTGAACATTGTTGGTTAATAAAATGTGTCTTGGTAGAGAACAAGCCTCTTGGATAATCAGGACTTAAGAAGGTGGTTAAACGCTGGAGCAGTTTCTCAGAAATGCAGTGAAATCTGCGTCCTTGGAGACTAGATAATTAAAACTTCACTACCAGTGTGATGTAACTTAAGCTGGCTCTGCTTTGACTGAGGGCTTGAAGCAGACAAACAGAAACCTGTCCCAGTCTTGGTTATTTTGTGTTTCCATGTTTTCTGAGATATACTCTGCATCCACGGCCTGCACTCTTAAGTCCCAGGCTAATCTTTTGGCTCAAAGGAGTACAGTCGATAAGCTTGAATACCCAGGCAGTGACAATTTTTCAGTGACATGTTAAATGACCTCAACAGGTGACCGGATACTGCCATTTCTGTGCTGCAATATGTAGTTGGTATATTTTGGTTGTACTGTCACACAAGAGGCTGTGAGCTAAATGCAATGAGCATGGAGACCTGTATGTAATTCTGAAGTTAGACTATTTCATGCATGGGAGGGTTCAACTGACTGCATCCTCAGCCAGCCTAACTCTGTGAAAATTCTTCACCCTGCCTGCCACTCTCATTTCTCGCTAGGTCTGTATCCACCTACATAAGAGATCTTCTACCTCTGAAAATTCTTTATGCCAAACAGTGTTATTTTGTGAAGGGTATATAATTCTATAATATTTCATTAACTCCGTGAAAGGAAAAAATCACTTGTGTCAGATATATGAAAAATTTTTCTTGTGGAGAAAACAAAGCTGATATATTGCTTTTCTTGTAGCATCTGAATCAGTAGGCTGTTTGAAATGTTATTTGCAAAGTAAATGAATTATTATAAATATACCTCAGACACCATATCATTCACTATTGTTTTCATGTATTTTACCTCTGTGTCTGTACAGTAACAGAAGAGCAACTCAAAATAGGTCACTCATCACATGAAATTAGAATTCCAGTGCAGTGCTCACTGGCACTTGAGCTACTTGATAGGGAGAGATGTTTAAGAACTAAGTGTAAGATACACTTCCTATAAATCCCCAAGATAAACTACATGCTAGAGTTTATTCATTTTTTATAGTGATGTGTGGATAGTCTAAGTCTATACCAGGAAAATGAACGGGTTCTGCTTGTAGCCTTGGGTACTCTTCCACAGGTGCCCTATGCTGTTTTCATTCTTAGGGTGTTTCCTGGCACGATTTTGATCCATGCCAGCTGGCAGTCTCCTAGGAAGTCCTTGGGCAAGCTCCAAGGAACGGCATAGGCCAGGGGCAACACCCAACAGACAGTGAGACAGGTGCATGCTTTTAGGGTAGGGGGAGAGTTTAGCTGGACTGAGGGTGAACTGTGTCCTGCCACTTACCCCCATGGCCTTCAGTGCTCTTGAGGTTCATTCAACAGAATAGACAAAACACTTTGGATTTTGGTCTGCAAAATCACTTTATACTTGAAAACTGTCCAGCATGAACATAAACTAAACAGGCCAGCTCTGTGCTAGGGATGTCTGCTAGCATGGTTGTGTCAGTCTGCATACAAATAGGTGTGACTCCTGACCAGCTCAGCAGTCCCAGCTGAACCATCCAATAGAGCTATGGCTGCCCTGTTAAATTATTCTTTAATGGTTTTCAAACTGTAGCTGATTTAGTTTTATCAAAACAACAAGCAGCTTTATAAGCTGTGCCCATACTGTATTTGAGAGTGCCGTGTTCATGTACCAACAGCATTGCAGCTCAGGATGTAGCCTTAGGCAGAACATGGTCCAAAGATTAAAGTGATACAACTGGCCTATAAGGTGGTTTACAGGTGAGCTCTGTTACCTACCGTCTACCCGCTGGCAGCTTCTACAAGCAAACACTCATTACCCCTGCAAGCTCTCTGTGTAGCTTTTTGCATGCTTATTTCTCCCATGCAAGCAGGAGCATGTCATGGGTTAAGCAGAGCAGAGTTAATTTTTTTTCCTTTTCCCTTCTCTTCATGAATAGCTAGCAAGAAGCTCTGTTTTGGATTCCTTGCTCAGGAGAGAATTGATAAGAGAAGAACGGTTATAGTTATTGCTAGGATGTTGTTATTTGTTCTCAAGGACATACATTCAGCCTTTTGGGGGGGAAGAGACAGTCTGGCTTCTAGCCTGGGATTTGCTTTTAGGTAAAGATTGAGAAGCAGACTGACCAATTATTCCATCCCATGCACGTCATATCCAGTATATAGGAGAAGACTCTCCCAGGAGTGCGGTTCTTTGCACTTCCGGATTCGTTTCACTTTGTGGAGCCTGCGTTCGCTCTCCCAAGGCCTTTCCCCCCCCCCTCCCCCCACGGTCGCCGTTAGCTCTCGGCCCGGGACACTCGTTTATCTCCGTTCCGTGAGTTTTGGCATCCTCCCTCTCCAGGAGGATCGTTAGCTGGTTTGGTTTTTTTTCCCCTGCTTCGGTCAGCTCTCGGGTTGGGACGCTTGGGCTGTTATCTCCGTTCCGTGAGTGCCTCCGGGAGCGGTGCACCCCCTTTCCCCCTTCCCCCCCCCTTTTTCTGG